>PDND01000238.1:0-40032 GCA_002572855.1 [Emmonsia] crescens
TTAAGCTTTCTTTTTCTTTTCTTCTTATGCGCCAAAGATTGAGCCTAATAATACCACATATAATATGGACAAATTGCGTCCTTTCCTCTTCTTCCCCTCCACCCCCTCCACCCCCTCCTCCGTTCCCCATTGCTATGCCTTGAATTATTCTTTATATCCCAGTATATATATATATATATATGTGTGTGTGTGTGTGTGTGTGTAGCTCTGGCTTTATCTCACGCATTCATGATAGCATAGCAAGAGATATTACCCAGGCACATCACCTACCCACCGTGTATTCTCTGAAAAATTCTTTATATTCGAGACCCAGGCGGCGGGATTACCTACACACATACATACATAAACTGTGCCACTACCCTTTACCTACAGTACCTTACCCTGCAGCCCGTACTACTTTTACCTTATTTTACCTTACGATCGTATTTCTGTTTTTAGAAAGAAAGGAAGACAAGAAAAGAGTTATATGCAAATCCAATTCAAAAGCCCATTGTTTTTAACCTTTCTGTTATGCATGCATCTTCTTTAAATAATAAAATAACTAAAGAAATTTTGTTTGATTGAGGTATTTTCAACACTCATTTTATATGAATAGATTTGTTTTATATAAAATATAAAATAAATACAAAATATAAAAAATACTTGATGTAGACTAGACTATTCTTTTTGAAACAACGATCTCCTTCCTTTAGCTTGGGGGGGGGTGGGTTGTGTGAGGAATCACGTGGCTGGCCCTACTCCAACCTCACTCTAGGTCCCGCTAATAATAAACCGCCGCTTGAACTACCGCTTAAACCACCGCCAGTTCAGCCCCGTGTTCAGGTCCACCTGTTCAGGCCCTGTTCAGGCGTTCAGGTGTTCAGGGGCCAGTTCAAAGTTCGCTAACACCCTAAAACCTAACCTAAATAAACAACCTAAGTAACCTAACCACAAGCACGCTGACTTGGCCTGCGCTGCCACCTCTTTTTTTCTTGTTCTTGCTTGTCTCTCTGTCTCTGTCTATCTGTCTTTCTGTCTGTCTGGAAACCCTGGCGGTTTTTGGTTCTCCAGCTTTCTCCCAGCAGTTTAAGTTACCTTTATTTTATTTTATTTTTGGCCCTCTCCCTCTCCTCTCCTCTCCCTAATCAGAACGGTGTACAACTCCATTGCCGTGCACTGTACGCCGTCTGCTAGCCCTCTTTTTTTCCTCAACCCTTTCACACGGCGATTCTCTTTTCCCATTCTCTTTTTTTACTTATTGTTGTCGTCGTTTTGGGCCCTTTTTATTTTATTTTTTATCTTAAATGCGGGAAACTCAGCAACTACTCATTCATTCCCCATTATTCGTCACTCACCCGCGGGCATTTCGAAACCTCTGGGCGGGGGAAGAAGAAAAAGCTCCAGCTGTCTCGGTATCTAATATAACCTAAAAAACCCTTATTTAAACGATCAGCCTGTGGTGTTGGAGTTGCATTTTTGCCAGTTTGCAAACATGGTGCACATATTCGACGTCGGTACCCGGGCGTGGCAGCCTGACCCAACTGAGGGATGGGTGGGCTCTGAGCTCGTTGAGAAATTGGTGGATGGAGATAAAGTCACTCTGGTCTTCTCCCTGGAGAATGGAGAGGTTAGCAAGCATCATCATCATCATCCCCAATTTCAAGGAAGCTCTGTACAGCATGTGGAATTGGAATATGGAAATATCACTGACAACAAACTCCCCCAAAATACAGACCAAGATAATCCAGACGACGGAAGCTGAATTGCAGCTGGACAACAATGGATCCCTTCCACCGCTGATGAATCCTTCGATGTTGGAGGCTAGCGAAGACCTTACGAACCTGTCCCATTTGAACGAACCAGCTGGTACGTTTGTTGCCGCGATATGTCCCGTGTGCTCGGGTATCTATTTCTTTCTCTCTAACAGACCTCTACTATTATATAGTCCTGCAAGCTATCAAGCTCCGATACGCCCAAAAGGAAATTTATACATACAGTGGTATCGTTCTCATCGCAACGAATCCGTTTGCTCGTGTCGATTCGCTCTATGTCCCTCAGATGGTTCAGGTATATGCAGGAAAACAAAGGGCTACCCAAGCACCTCATCTCTTTGCTATTGCTGAGGAAGCATTTTCGTGAGTAAATCCCCATCTGCTGTTGCTGACACTGCCTATTTTTATTTTTTATTTTCTAACCTCGAAAACACAAAATCTAGTGACATGTTGAGAGATGGCAAAAACCAAACTGTTGTTGTCTCTGGAGAATCCGGAGCAGGAAAGACTGTGAGCGCGAAATTTATCATGAGATACTTTGCTACGAGAGGGACCCCCACGCAGGGATCGTACAATGCAGGAAGGGCGGATTCGATCAGCGAGACAGAAGAACAAATTTTAGCAACAAATCCCGTTATGGAGGCATTCGGAAACGCAAAGACCACCCGTAACGACAACTCTTCCCGATTCGGAAAATATATTGAGATTATGTTCGACGACAAGACAAATATTATTGGTGCGAAAATAAGAACATATCTCCTCGAGCGTTCAAGACTTGTCTTCCAACCTCTGAAAGAGAGAAATTATCATATTTTCTACCAACTGGTTGTCGGCGCTACTGATTCGGAACGGCAAGAGTTGAGCCTCTTACCCATTGAGGAATTCGAGTATCTGAACCAGGGAGGTGCTCCGGTGATTGATGGATTCGACGATAAAGCCGAATTTGACGCCACAAGGAAATCGCTTTCGACAATAGGTGTGACCGAGGATACCCAGGCTGATATATTCCGAATCCTAGCTGCTCTCCTGCACCTGGGAAATGTCAAGATTCACGCCACTCGAACTGATTCTTCTCTTTCTGCCACGGAACCGTCTCTTGTGCGCGCGTGCAATTTGCTGGGAATAGAAGCAAGCCAATTCTCCAAGTGGATTGTGAAAAAGCAACTCATCACCCGCGGCGAGAAAATTACATCGAATCTTACCCAGCAGCAAGCTCTAGTTGTCCGGGATTCCGTTGCGAAATTCATTTATTCAAGCTTGTTCGATTGGCTAGTGGAAACCATTAACCGCGGGCTAGCTACAGAAGCTGTCTTAAATAGAGTGAAATCCTTCATTGGAGTTCTGGATATTTATGGTTTTGAACATTTCGCCAAAAACTCCTTCGAACAGTTTTGTATCAATTATGCCAACGAGAAGCTACAGCAAGAGTTTAACCAGCATGTGTTCAAGCTTGAACAGGAAGAGTATGTCAGGGAACAAATTGATTGGAAATTTATTGATTTCTCGGACAATCAACCCTGCATTGATCTTATTGAAGGAAAACTGGGAGTCCTATCCCTGCTGGACGAAGAGTCTCGGCTACCAATGGGTTCTGATGACCAATTCGTCACAAAGCTGCATCATCACTTCGGATCGAATAAGCAAAGGTTCTACAAGAAACCTCGATTCGGCAAATCCGCCTTCACCGTGTGCCATTACGCCGTTGATGTCACGTATGAGTCTGATGGGTTTATTGAGAAGAACAGGGACACTGTTCCGGATGAGCACATGGAAATCCTCCGCAAGTCTTCCAACGGCTTTGTGAAAGCCGTACTCGAAGCCGCTTCTGCTGTCCGTGAGAAGGACTCGGCGGCCATGTCCTCGCGCCCAGTTGCAGCACCAGGGCGGAAGATTGGTGTTGCTGTCAACCGCAAGCCTACGCTTGGAGGCATCTTCAAGTCGTCTCTAATTGAGCTTATGAACACCATCAACTCAACGGATGTCCATTACATTCGATGTATAAAACCTAATGAAGGCAAGGAAGCGTGGAAGTTCGAAGGCCCCATGGTTCTCAGCCAGCTGAGGGCGTGTGGTGTCCTGGAGACTGTTCGGATAAGCTGTGCTGGTTACCCTACCCGCTGGACATACGAGGAGTTTGCTCTCCGGTACTACATGCTCTGTCATTCATCCCAGTGGACATCGGAGATACGCGACATGGGCCACGCTATTTTGCGAAAAGCCCTCGGCGATGCCAGTGATCAGCAAGATAAATATCAGCTCGGTTTGACAAAAATCTTTTTCCGGGCGGGTATGCTTGCTTTCCTTGAGAACCTCCGCACGTCGCGGTTGAACGAGTGCGCAACCATGATCCAGAAGAACCTGAAATGCAAGTACTATCGTCGCAGATACCTCGAGGCTCGCGAGTCTATCCTTACCACGCAAAGCGTGATCAGGGGCTATTTGGCGAGACAACGCGCAGATGAGATCCGCCGTATCAAAGCTGCTACCACAATTCAAAGAATCTGGCGTGGCCAAAAGGAGCGGAAGTATTATCTCAGTATTCGAAACAATGTCATTCTTTTCGAGTCCGTTGCGAAAGGTTATCTCTGCCGGCGCAATATCATGGATACCATTCTTGGCAACGCAGCCACGACTATCCAGCGTGCATTCCGGTCCTGGCGTTCACTACGTGCTTGGAGACAATACCGCAAGAAGGTCATCATCATTCAGAGTCTTTACAGGGGAAGAAAAGCACGGAATCAGTACAAGAAGCTGCGTGAAGAGGCAAGAGATCTTAAACAGATCTCCTATAAGCTGGAAAACAAGGTCGTGGAGCTCACTCAATCCCTTGGGACTCTCAAGCGCGAGAACAAGGCTCTTACCACACAACTCGAGAACTATGAAGGCCAAGTCAAGTCCTGGAGAAGTCGACATAACGCATTGGAAGCTCGAACCCGAGAATTGCAAGCCGAGGCCAACCAGGCAGGTATTGCAGCTGCACAGCTGACCGCCTTGGAAGAAGATATGGCTAAGTTACAACAAAATCACACTGAGGCACTGGCAACCGTAAAACGACTACAAGAAGAAGAAAAGGTGTCACGCGAATCTCTCAAATCGGCAACTGCCGAACTTGATAAGCTGAGACAAGCCAATGCCGACCACGAACTCGAGAAGGATTCTCTCCGCCAGCAAATCTCTGATCTCCAGGATGAATTAGAGCTTGCTAAGAGGTCAGTTCCTGTCAATGGGGCTAATGGAGACCTTCAGAACGGAGGCGCCGCCCAACCCTCTATTACTGGGTTAATCAATCTGGTTTCATCCAAGAAGCCCAAACCGAAGAGACGCAGTGCTGGTGCAGAGAAGATTGACATCGATCGATTCAGCGGTGCCTATAACCCACGGCCAGTTTCGATGGCCGTCACTAGCGGAGTCCGCCGCTCTAATCTATCTGGTTCGACTTTTGCTCCAGGAGTGGATTCTATTGAAATGGAACTGGAGACGCTGCTATCTGAAGAAGACGAGCTCAACGACGAAGTTACGATTGGTCTTATCCGCAACCTGAAAATGCCTCTTCCCGGCTCTACACCGCCACCAACCGAGAAAGAAGTCCTCTTCCCATCATACCTTATTAATCTTGTTACGTCCGAGATGTGGAATAACGGTTTTGTCAAGGAATCCGAACGCTTCCTTGCTAATGTAATGCAATCTATTCAGCAAGACGTCATGCAGCATGAGGGTGAAGATGCAATTAACCCTGGCGCCTTCTGGCTTTCCAACGTGCACGAGATGCTATCCTTTGTTTTCCTGGCAGAAGATTGGTATGAGGCTCAGAAAACTGATAACTACGAGTACGATCGTCTTTTGGAAATCGTGAAACATGATCTAGAGAGCTTGGAATTCAATATATACCACACTTGGATGAAAGTTTTGAAACAGAAGCTTTACAAGATGGTTGTCCCCGCCATCATCGAGTCGCAGTCACTTCCCGGATTCGTGACTAACGAAACTAACCGTTTCCTTGGAAAACTCCTCCCATCTAACAACACCCCTGCTTACAGTATGGACAATCTTTTGAGCCTTCTTAACAATGTATACAAGGCGATGAAGGCGTACTATCTTGAAGACACAATCATCCTGCAAACTATCAATGAGCTACTCCGTCTTGTCGGTGTCACTGCATTCAACGATCTCCTGATGAGAAGGAATTTCCTGTCCTGGAAGCGTGGTCTACAGATCAATTACAATATCACTCGGATTGAGGAGTGGTGCAAGAGCCATGATATGCCTGAAGGGACCCTGCAGCTCGAGCACCTTATGGTAAGTTCATAATACTACCCTTCCTCCAGCGAATTGCGGATTGTCGACTAATATCCCCTTTTAGCAAGCAACGAAATTGCTTCAACTCAAGAAGGCAACGCTCAACGATATCGAGATCATCCAAGATATCTGCTGGATGTAAGTAATCATCCTCTCCATCAAAACCCCTCTCAACATAAATTAAAGGATCTAACCGCCTTTCCTTTGATAGGCTTTCCCCCAACCAAATACAAAAGCTTCTCAACCAGTATCTGGTCGCCGATTACGAACAGCCCATTAACGGCGAAATCATGAAAGCGGTTGCCTCTCGCGTGACGGAAAAGAGCGATGTCCTCCTCCTAACCGCGGTTGACATGGAAGATAGCGGTCCATACGAAATCGCCGAGCCACGCTCAATTACCGCTTTGGAAACATATACTCCATCATGTAAGTGAAAATATATATAACCAGTGCCAACACACCCAAATTCGATACGGCAGAGCTATACTAACAGCTATCGGTATAGGGCTCCAAACACCCCGTCTAAAGCGCCTTGCGGAGATCGTGTCCACGCAAGCCATGGCACAGCAAGAGAAGCTTGACATGGTGGAGGGCACTGACGCCGCTGGCGCGTCCGCATAAATAGAAAAACAACGGGATCCACCCCATTGTCCTGTTGTGCCCATCGTCCATCCACCCTTGTGCGTATTTTATCCTTAGTATTTGGGGAGCCCGCCTCTATTATTGCCATTTAGCTATTTCCATCTACTCTATCCCAATTCGGCGTCTGTGCCGCCGCCCTATAGACTCTGTGTGAGAGGAAAGGATCTGAAAGACACTCCATCCATTGCGTATTGATTTTTTTTTTGTCGTTTGTTTTATGCCCACACCTCCTTGGCAGACCGAGCGCGGCCGTATCTTCGTTTTTTCTTCCTTTTCTTCTTCTTTTCTTCTTTACTTTGGTTTTGGTTTTGTTTTTGTGTTTGCTCCAAAGAACTTGTCTATATCCATTTTCTTTTTTCCACTCTGCAAGCTCAACCGAATTTTTCCCCCTCCATTTCTTCCTCCCTTTGGTGTTCGTCGCTGTTTGTCTTCCCTGCTACTACATACCAACCAAGAACAACAACAACTACTACTACTACTACTACTACAATCTCCCGTACGTTAGAAGATATACTCTGGACTGGCCCCCTTCTATAATTTCGCCAGCGTTTCTCCTTTTTTTTTCTAGAAATTCTTTGATGTGATGTAAGACTAGTTTGTCTCTTTTTTTCTTCTTGAATGGTTCATTTGCCCTCAACGGTCAGGGATCTCGGGAGTGGAAAACAATAATGTAATGCACGAGATTCCGATTTCGCTTTTATTCTCTGTTACTCCACATCAAAGACGAATCAGCCCTCATTTTTGGTTTTTGCAGGGTTTCCTTCCGTATGCCATAGACACATATATATATTCTAGATCCTAATATCGGTTTACGAGACTAGATAGCCAGATAGGATGTAGTTGGATTCTGGTTCGATAATATTTGAACATACTCTTTCCGCTTTAACTTTACATTAACATTGATTTTGTATATTGTATCAGATTGCAGTTGAGCGGTGTGCTGCGAATTGCCGTCATCGTCAAATATTGAGAGATCTTGGCCATGTTTTTGGGGCCAAGTAAGTTTTTGGACATTTATATCCCCACACACTTCCTCAAGTATTTTTTTACCAATCTTTTCCCATGCTACAAACTCTCAACCAGAAATACAGTTATATCGCCCATCTCCCCTCCACCTAGTGTATATTGCAACCTCGTTCAAAATAAGGAGGGAAAAAAAGAAAGCCCCAGGACAGCAGATCTGATCCTAGACCTCCCCCGCCTAGTTTGATATAAGCTGAAGCTAGATAATTTGATCCCCCACTATGAAAACCATAAACTTCATCACAGGCAATAAAAATAAACTAGCTGAAGTCCAAGCTATTCTCGGGGATGTCATAGAAGTGCAGAATCGAGCTGTCGACGTGCCAGAGATACAGGGCTCGATCGAAGAGATTGCAAAAGAGAAATGCCGAAGGGCGGCGGAGGCGGTAGGTGCTGGGCTCATCCATCCCCTTTCCCTCCGGCTTTCTCTACTGGTTAATCAGAATATATCGGAAATCGATTTATTTACCTAATACCACAGTCTCTTTGTCTTTATGGATACATTTCTATTTTATTGAGATCATCTTGATTAGTTGTGATTTATATGCGCAAGGGCAAAGACCATCTAGCTAAAATTTTGTGACGACGAATAAATAAACAGGTACAAGGACCGGCGTTGACAGAGGATACAGCTCTAGAGTTCAATGCATTAAAGGGGTTGCCGGGACCATATATGTAAGTAGTTGCTTGTCCTTTTCAACTTCTTCCCTATCAAGCGTCAAGGCCCCCTTGATACTCTTGTCTTCATTTTGCCTCATTTATATACTCTGTTAAACAGACATTTAAGTTGAAAGCATGTACGGCATTGAAGAGAATTTGAAATTGATAACAAAGTTATAGCAAATGGTTTCTCGAAGCCCTAGGCCACGATGGGCTTAATAAGTTGCTGGATCCATATGAGGACAAATCCATCGTGGCGGTGTGCACGTTTGCGTTCTCCAGCGGGCCGGGTGTGGAGCCCATACTCTTTCAAGGGAGGACTGAGGTATGCATGTATTATTCTGCTTCCCAAGACCCTCCTACCTCGGAAATGGTTGGTTTAAAGGTCTAAAAGATCGCGATATCTTTCTGACGCGGAACTTTTCCTTATAATAGGGTCGAATTGTCCCAGCCAGGGGCCCCGCGAAATTTGGTATAGTCCGCCCGCCAAAACCCCACTTACCCCCACCTTCCCATTCTTTCTATCCAGTGAAATATGAATTGAAGAAGCTGATGATGACATGAACCGCGTAGGTTGGGATCCCGTATTCGAGTATGAGGGGAAAACGTTTGCGGAGATGGACAAGGACGAAAAGGTATGTAATCGACTGCGAGAAGAGAAACCCCTTCGCAAGGCGGGTAGTTGGGGGGTATATCTGGCCATTGACGCTGAGGTTCTGCCCGACCATCTAGAACCTGATTTCCCATCGATACAAGGCACTTGCGAAGTTAAAGCAATGGCTCGTGGAGACACATCCTTGATATTCTCCCATCTTCCCATGACATCTGTTGCGGTAAAGGGCCGCAGGGGCAGGGGGAGCCTAAAGAGGTGTCCATTCAGCCCGAGCTTTCCGCATGGGACGCTTTCCAAGCATCTATCCAACCCTTGATGCGGGCGCAATTGCTTTCAATATCCTCATCCTTCTCACTCGTCAATTCGACGACGATTTCCTCATCGTATGCCTGCTTCGCTTCGTCGAGAAGTACTTCGAATATTTCTGCGTCGAGATTTTCTTGCAGTTTGATCTCCGAGTAGCCTCTGTGAATACCATAATAGATATATAGATAATTGATTAGTCCTTTATCCTTTTCTTACGCTCCTCCATATCCTTGTGGGGAAATCGAGAGAGAAAAAAGAGTGGGAGAAAAATGAAAATAGAAAAAATGATCTAGCTCACCTGGAAGCCAACCGATCATACAATATAGAAGTAGAAGGGCACCGGACCACCACCACCAGGTCAATCCAGGACTTGGGGAAGAGGTCGCAGGCATGCCAATCAATAAGCCACCCGCCCTCCAGCACCTCATCTTCAATCTCATCGAGCAGCTACAAGACCAACAATCGCATCACGCAAATCAGCAACACAGCCCCACCATTTGCATCGACTACGGAAATCATAAAAGAACAAGGAGGAATAGGTCATTTACATACCTTATCCTCGTCCACAATATAGCATTTCAACTCATTATCAAACCCCTCATGGCAACCGTGCTCTTTCACAACTTGGTTAATGGATAGATGTCGCAAGCCGGTTTCATGGGCTAACTGTTCGCAATGGACAGTTTTGCCTACGCCAGGCGTGCCGGTGATGATCACGTTGGGGAGTGTCCTCATTTTCGTTTTTCGTTTGCGGGTGCGCGGGGGATGTTGGTTTGTAAAAAGGTAAGGGAAAGAAAAAGAAAAAGGAGGGGGAGGATTGCGATATATAAAATACTTGATTATTTACTACCAGAACAAAAAAAACTATGGAAACTGCTATATGGGCATAATTTATTGATACGAGGGATACATGATCACGTGGACACTGACCAGCCAAGTTCAAAATTACGATATATCAATACAGAAACATTTCAGTATCTAAGGGGGAACTTTCTGAGCAGCACGGCGGAGTACATACGGGACATAAAATAAAATATATCAGGCACAAAGGGTTCGCGGTACTATGCTAAAAGTCTCCTAAGCCTCTGTGGCCATTATATTTTGAACTCTAATTGGCGAGATCTCGACATCCCCAAATAATGCTGGAAAGCCATCGCCTTAAATGCATGCACCAACCAAACGCCAACTTTAAGGGGCCATTGAAAATACGAAACGGAACTTAACAAAGACGTAAACCAGAAACTCCTCTAGTAAATGAGCCAGCAGCTGTGTATCGGTTGCAACTTGCAACTGCCCGTGACCTTCCTTAAACAAACTACGATAAAACAATATCATCCCAAAGAAATCATCACTTGGTTTATGCAGAAATAGTCGACACGAACAATAGAATGCCGTGGAAAAATTATGCAACCACCCGTAACGGAATCTCCCAAGCCAATGGATGCTTTTATGGTTCAAATATCACGTTTCTGGCTGTAATGGGGTTTCCCAACGCGTTGATGGAGATAACCTACCCTTCGTTAGCAAAATTCCTGCAAATGCAACCGCCGTTTATCCAACTCACTTGAGAATTTCAAACTCCTTGTATTTTTGTAAGTAGCCGGGACCTCGCCGGTACGCCTTGATAAAGCGACCTGGGTCCTGAGACCTAATGTGGTTGTTGCCAATAAGTCTTTCGATTGCGGGCGATGTTTTGAACATTGGGTCAAAGACCAGGAGGTTGGCGCTTCCGCTTTTGCGGATTTCGAAACCAACGATTGTCAGAGAGTGGCCTGGGATTTGTTAAATATGAAAACTGCTGATAGGGAGGATGTTGTTCTTGCCTATGCATACCTTCGTGCTGGAGATAGACGGGCGGTAACTCTGTCTGGGTTATCCTTTCGTTATTTGTCGAGCAGCCCTGCTGGAAGTACGCTAATATATCATCAAGTAGGGCATCATGGGCAGAAATATCTTGGGTGGTACCGAAGGCGCCGGCCGTGCATCTAGCCCGACGAGTCAGATCAGTCGCTCGACATATGGCGTCTAGTTGATGGGGGGGGGGAACCTACTCAATACCTAAACTGAGGAACAGGGCTTGAGCCTGGTCATGAGATGGGTTAGTAAAGATCTCTATGCATGTAAATACATACCGCTCCTCAATCCTTCTCGGGTCGAGATATTTACCTCAGAAGTTCCAATATATTTTCTTGTTCCTTTAATACCCCCAGTTTCGATCTGTGCCGTACTATTAAAGCCCAAGTCCCAAGCTTGCTCGATAAGGTCTTGTAACCGCAATATTGTAGGGAGCCTACCAGGAAATTGCTCGTAGCCATCCGCTCGGGTATCTTGGATATAGGAAACTAGCATTTGGATATTTCTATACCCGCAAAACCCGCCTTCTTTAGGCATCTTGAATACATGTCGGGCGGCAGCGCTGCAGAGAAAGGCCTGCTCTACTGTTTCATCCAGTTCGCAGAGTTGAGCAAGAACGGGGATAAGATGTGAGGTCTCATTTGCCACAAATTCAACTCTACGTAGAGTGCCATCTGGTTGAATCTGGTTGGATACGGTAACTTTTGCGCCTTCTTCCAACATATTTCTGAGCCATGATGGCATTTGCTTTTCGTGCGCGTATGGCCCTAATTCCGATCTCTGAGAGCGACAAAAAGATAAGTCAGCAAGAAAACGTAGTAGTTGAAGTGAAAAAAGGGAGGGCAAAAAGAATGCGGATGGGGGGGAGGGGGGGGGGGGGTGATTACCCCAAGTCGACGCACAAAGCCTCCAGCAGCGTCACGGTGTTTTCGTTTTGATCTGCGTTTCCTCTTTTCCGACGGTCCTGATGCTGCCTTTGAATCTCTATGTGAACCTTTGCGTGAATCTTTTGGCTGGAGGATATTATCCCTATTACGAAGGGCCTTGGGTAGCTTTGTGCAAAATCGACTTTCGATATCGTGGTATATATAATCTGTATTTGCATCGCCCTCCGCCTCTGTCTCTGGAGATTCATCCTTGCAAACAGCACCGCCAGCCTCTTCAAAAGCCATGCCCTCAGCCATATGAAGGTCTAGATGGCTTGAAAGCTCAGCAGTGGAGATGATCTCCCCGCAGCCCTGAGGACAATCAACGTAGCCGTCGAGTGGATCATCATCATTTGCGGAGGACTCTGTAGCAGAAGGCACAGGGGAATTTTTAATATTGCGAGCTGCGCTATACTGCAAATTCTGGGGTATAGGATGGGGTTCCTGGGGTTCCTCAGTCGCAATGAAGGGAGAGTCTCCATTTTCGGGATGGCACAGCTCGACATGTTGAGTTAAGAAATATGGATCAGAGTCTGAAAAGTCACAGAATGGACATGGTAGGACATCGACTTCCATGCCGTCTTGAGCCATTAGGAATAGGCTCTTGGATAAACGGATGGTTTTCGATATCAATATATAGCTCCGTCGCAGGTCGCAGACAAGCAACAGCCAAGCAGCAACAGATGTTAATCACTGAGATGGCATCAGTTGAATAAGCTGAATTCCCACGCTGCAGTTCCACGTGTAATGACCGTGAGTGGTGAAGAGAGGTTGAGTTTGAAATCAATGATATTGTGCTGCTTGTTGTTGTTGTTGTTCTTGTTGTCGTCAGGCAGTCAAACTTCGATCATACTTGGATATACCAAGAAAAGCACATGACTGTAGGGCTGCAATCTAATCAGATCAGATCCATCTACATGTAACTATAGTACTCTGTACAGCAAAAATATCCATAAATATCTATACTATTTATCCATGGATACCTCACTTCTTTTGCGCGCACATTTAACTACCAGAAAATTGATGGAGTTTATTTTGGTTTCCCATGTATAGGTGCCAAATCAATTTGGGCTGTGAAACAAAACTTATTTCAAGGGAAATACATGCAGTATTTGGGACTTCGAACCATTGCAGGACAACCTCTAGGAAACAACGGCCAGTCTGATACCCGATATCGACATATGCCAGTAAGTTAATACCTCTACACATGATAGAGACCTTGAATAAATAACTACAAGGCAATGCAAATCTATCTATCTATCCATGGATCTGTCAGGTCCCTGCTTATATAAGCCGGCCGAACGAACCCCGCGAAACAAACAGAGCAAACATGAAAATAATCCCGGATGGCAAAAAAAAAAAAAAGGGTCCGAAAAAAGAAAAGAAAAAAAAGAAAAGAAAAAAAGAAGCAAAAAAAGGAAAAAGAGGTACATAGCTAAGGGAAAAAAGGGGGATATTTCTTTCGGTATTCTATCAAGCAACTATCTACGGATTAGAGGAATATTCAACCCATTTCTCTCAGCCCACGCATCGTATGTTTCCTTCTTTTTGGAGTTTTGGGGATTTTTTTATATTTTTTTGGCTATCATTTACCACCTTTTTCATGACAAGACCTATTATCTAAAAGAACATCGCTATCTTCAAAAAGAAGAAGAAAAGAAGGAAAAAGCAAAGAAATCTCAAGCGGGCACTGACTTAGCTCGAATTGCGTGATCCACCTCGCCGCCAAACCAACCAACCCGATTGTCGCTATCTGTGGCAGAAAATTAAAAAAAGCACAGTCATTGTTCGGCTGCGACAGGGGCCCAACAGGAGCTCTTTTTTTTAATTCTATTACTATTATATCTTTTTTTTTTTCAACCCAACGCGGGCAGTTATTAGTATATATATATATTTATCTTCCCGTCCTGCGCCCCAAATTCTATAATCTCCTCTCACAAATCCTCGCACATCTACATCTCTCCTGATTAGACACATCAATCAAACCCAGGGCTTATCACTTTTCAGCTCCGGTCTCGTCTCCGGTCAAGCACGTCGACTCTCTTGCGCGCGGGCAGTTGATATATATTACCGTCCTTCTGCCCCCCTCTTCTCCTCCATACCATTCTCAGTTCTCAATTCTATACTATCCTCTCAATCTACATCTCTCCTGGTTAAACCTATCAGTCAAACCCAAGGCGTATGCCTTTCAAATCCGGTCTCGCCTCCGGTCACACACGATGAGTTTACTCTCACACCTGGTCGTAGATGGAACCGACAATGTTCCTCTCTCCAATGGCATAACGGCGCATCCTACAGACTGGGTTGTCCAGAAGTTCGGAGGAACAAGCGTGGGGAAGTTCGCCGTTGATATCGTGGATCGTGTCATATAGTAAAACTACCTCTCCGCACAAGCATTGTGCACCCTCCCTCCCTCTCCATTTTTGTTTGGACAATTGGACTAACTCTCGTTTTCTTCGATCTATAGCCCTAGTACCCTGACCCATAGAGTTGCTGTCGTGTGCTCTGCCAGAAGTAGTTCATCCAAAGCTGACGGGACGACGAATCGGTGAGTCATACCATCATATACACCCCTGTGCACAACCCCGCCACTGGATACCATACAAGTTTGGAGACCCGGGTTCGTTCAATGAGTTTGTAAAGTAACAAATATATCTTCTAGATTACTTCGCGCCGCTCGAGAAGCAGCGGAAAATACAAAGTCTACTCATTATGCTGCCCTCGTCGATGCCGTCCGCCATGAACACGTCCAGGTCGCTAGGGACCTTATACGAAACCCAGAACTCAAAGACCGGTTGATTAAAGCAATCGAAGACGAATGCACCCATATCCTCAAAATCCTCGAAGCTGCCCAAACCCTCGGGGAAATAACTGCCAAATGTGTGGACAAGGTGATAAGCACTGGGGAGAAGTTAAGTTGTCGCATCATGGCAGCTTTGCTCGAGGATCACGGCGTCGAGTCAGAATACATCGATCTATCAGACGTGGTCAGTTTTGCAACAAGTTGCCAGTCGCTCGACCAAGCATTTTACGACCGCCTGGCTGTCGCGCTGGGCGAAAGGGTAAAAGCGTGTGGGAGAAAAGTGCCAGTGATCACAGGCTATTTTGGGCCGGTACCGGGAGGCTTGCTGGAAAAAATCGGCCGAGGCTATACAGATCTCTGTGCCGCGCTTGTTGCAGTGGGAACCAATGCACATGAGCTTCAGGTCTGGAAGGAGGTGGACGGGATTTACACAGCCGATCCGCGAAAAGTACCCACAGCACGCCTCCTGTCAGCCATTACACCGGCAGAAGCTGCAGAATTGACATTCTACGGCTCCGAGGTGATCCACCCTTTCACCATGGAGCAGGTCATCCGAGCGCGGATCCCCATCCGGATAAAAAACGTCATGAAACCCAGGGGCAATGGCACGGTGATTTTCCCAGACCCCGCCGAGCTAGATAAGACAGCACCGGGCCTTGACCCGAAACTCTTCCGCACCCGGAGCTCCAGTGCCCTGTCGCTGCAACAGGGCCCGAAACGCCCGACTGCCGTAACAGCCAAACACAAGATCCTCGTCATAAACGTCCACTCGAACAAGCGGTCATTATCTCATGGGTTTTTCGCCGGCATCTTCTCCGTGCTGGATAAATGGCGACTCTCCATCGATCTGATATCCACTAGCGAAGTGCACGTTTCTTTAGCGCTGCATTCCGAACTACCCTTACTGAACGGTGTTGGCCAGGACGAGTACCAGATTATCGACGAGGATCTTCGAGGAGCCATCCAAGACCTACGTCGGTACGGTACAGTGGATATCATTCCACAAATGGCCATTCTGAGTCTCGTGGGACGACAGATGAAGAATATGGTTGGCATTGCGGGACGCATGTTCTCGACGCTGGGGGAGCACAATGTCAATATCGAGATGATTTCACAAGGTAAATCCCCCCCGGTCCGCGCGGGCACTGTACCACAAACCCTCTTTTGTCGATGTGCTAATTTTCAAATTACAGGCGCAAGCGAAATAAACATATCCTGCGTAATTGAAGAGAGAGACGCAGACCGCGCCATCAACATCCTCCACACAAACCTCTTTACCTTCCTTGATTGAAACAACCCCCCCCCCCCCCCCTTTTCCAACACGGGGGGGTTCGACGCCGACATCGTGGGACAATAAGTCACTTCTTTACGATACCTTTTTTTCTTTTTTATTATTCTATTATTCTATTATTTTTACAGACTTTTTTTCCGAAGCGAAGGGATTGCAAAAATGCATGAACGAGACGAGCACTCCAACGTGAAATATTTCAGATATATATTTTGGCCAGTTCCGATTCCAACAACCGGGCATACCGGTCGAAATATCACTCACATACACACCCCAACACATACAAACGCGCGCGCGATTATAGAAAGTTCTTCTTTCTTATCTTTTTTCTTCTTTTTTTTCTTTTTGGGACGACGGGATATAAAAACCGCGTCTACCTTTTCTTCTTCTTCAGGGACATAGCATGGTATAGCGATGGATACGCGATACATCACAATGGAATGGGTTCGAGATGGCCGACCACAGAGAAAGAGAGAGAGAGAGGGAGGGAGAGAACGAGAATAGTTTTACGGATGTCGAAAACGTGCCAACGAACACGCGTTCCGCGTCGACACGCGAGCATTTTAACGATTCTTCCATTCTTCCTTTTCCCTGATGATGATTGGACAGTTTCTTTTCACACCTCCATTCCCGCCACTGGTGATTCGGTGTTGGGGGAAGGGAACGAACAGATTCCGGATTGGGGATTCGGGATTCAGGTTCGGCTACGTTAAGGTTGCTAGGCCCGATACTTTCGGAGGTCCACCGCCGAAAATAAAAAAAATTGGAAGACAAAAAACGGGATTCGTCCATCCTTAGGGCGTCGGGACCTTGGGGCCTCTTGGTACACCAAACCAAACCAAATGGATGGATGCAATAATGACAGCTCATTCAACCATGCAATTGCAAGGGTCTTTTTTATTATATTATTTTTTTAAGCTTGGGTGGACCAGGCTGACGGCAGGCGATTAATCGGGAAGCCTACTTTACCCTCTACTGGCGGAAAACGAAAACAACGGACAGAAAGAGAGAGAAAATCCACTAATAAAAAAGGGGGTTTCGCCATAGAGTGACCGCCCTCTCAGAACCCAAAAAAAGAACGAAAAAAAAGGCCCGAAGGCACGACAGAAGGAAAGAGTTCAGGCCTAAAGCTCAGTACCAACGACCTCTCTTCTTTTTTCCCCTTTCTTTCTTGCTTCGGTAGAACCGCAACAAAAAGCCAAGACATGATGAACCTGCTTTCCACATTTCTTTTTCTTCTTCTTCTTCTTCTTCTTCTTCTTCTTCTCTCTCTGTGGATTGGATCTGGGGGGAATCTGAGGGTGAGGCGCTAATAAGTGACTTGGCTATTAAGTTTTATTTAATGTATCCATTTCGATTTCTGATTGATCTTCGAGCAAATAGAGAGAGCCAGAGCAACGAGCGAGCAAGCTAAAAAAGAGCGATTGATATGCTTCTTTTTTTTTTGTGTGTATTTATGCAAGCATTGTTGAATAGTTTTTTCTCCTCCATATTTCTGCTTCCTTCCCCTGTACATACATATACATATACATACATACACACATATATCAAGGATGGACCTTACGCACCAAATCACACCACAAGAAAAACTTGGAAAAATAAAAAAAGTAAAAGTAAAAGTAATAAATAAAAAATATCAATAAATAAAAAAAACCAACAACGACCAATGACCAACGACCAACGACGAACGACCAACCGCCGTTTCAAATCGCAGCCATATAATCAGCCTGATTGGCGAATACGGGGCTGGGGGGGTCATGAATATTAGCCGCATGAGCACGAGCAATGCCAATGAGCCAAACAAGTTCAAAACAAGCACAAACCAAGTCCAATGCAAGCGCTAATAAAGCAGGCAGCAGGGGGAGAAAGAACATACATTATAAGCACAAGTCATCAGTGGTGGATTGGGTGGATCTGGGAAGCCTGCAGGATCTATAGACTAAGGATATTTGCAGGTTAGTCGGTGTGAGTTGGCAAAGAGTTCTGGCCAGGCGTGGTATGTTACGGGATACTGGTACGGTAATGGGGCTATATTTATCATACATATATATATGTATATGTATGTACGTAGTATGTATGTACGTAGTATGTATGTACTGTACATTGTACGTACAACTATCGGAGCTTTGAGGGGATATTTCCTATATTTCCTATTCCAGGGTCTAGTTGACGTTTTCGGCAGAGGGAGAGAGATTGTGGCTTGGTTACTCTGCCTGGTTTATGCTGTTCAACTCAAACTATGTTGAGAATAATCAATAAATGAAAATCAATTGAGGGATGAGGGAAATAAAATAAAATAAAAAAGTAAAATAAGTGAATAAAATCATTGAATCATCGAATCATTGTACGGAGTATGTATAACCATATCTAATTGATATCGTTGTATCGTTGTATCGTTATATTTTCCTGTCATGACGCGTCCCATACCAGACATTGGTCAGCCTTGGCACTATGCTGGGCTTGTTCCCTGTATTTTATTGTCACTGACTTGTTTTCTCATCTTCTCATTCTTCTTCCTCATCCTTCAATTTATCTCCATATTCATCTCTTCATCTTCTTTTCTCTTCTCTCATTCTTGTTCATCTCTTCATCTTCATGTCCATTAGTTGTTCTGTGTGATGCATTGACAGAGTTGCTGTTATCAGTCTTCTTCCCCTTCTTCCTCTTCCCTGTTGTTTCAACTCCCCTGTCCTCCTCCTTCCAAGCCTTTCCCCTCAACTCATCCCATCCCATCCCATCCTATCCCATCCCATCACATCCTCCCATCACCTTTTTTTTGTCTTCTTCCTCCACTTTCAATTCTCCGATTCTCCATTATTTCATTATTCCATTATTCCCGCATTCCCGCATTCGTTGGCCCCTCTATTTCCCTCATCTCCTTACCCTCCCATTAGACGCCGTCTTAGCTCTTCAGCTCCTCCAACAACAGCCACATCCCCGCTAGTGCAGATCTTGCCTTTTCATTCTCTGCCCCCAACTCGATCTTGAATCTCTTCATCCACCCAACATCTCCTTCATCATCATCCATATCCGCCCTTTTTTACGCGTCAAATCCCCCTCCCTCTGCCGTTTTGTCATTGTTGGCCCTGCCGTCGCCCTTTTCGCGATGGCTTCGACGCGTCAACCACCGCCTTTGCGCATCTACCAGGACTCCGCCTTGACTCACCCTACCAACAATCAATCTTCTTCTTCCTCCTCAAATCAGCCTAATAATAATAATAATCGCCTGCAGCCGTCTCCCATGCCGTTGCAGCCCATGAGAAACGCGTCCATCAACAAAAATTTCGCCCTCGATCCCACTGCTAATGGCCAATGCAATGTCTCCCCTGTGAAACCCCAACGTCGTCCAAGCATGTCTGCTTCGGGCGGCCACCACTGCGACAAACTAGGCTTTGTTCCCATTTCTGCACCCCATCCTGTCGTTTTCACTACAGATTCGCCAACTAAGCATCCTCGTAACGGCTCGACGCATCATCCCACACATCCAACACATCTCACACATTCCCAAAGCGCCCCTCCAATGACCCAGCATGCTCTCTTTACCACTTTTTCTAGCGTTCCATCAATGGACCGTCCCTATGGATCCAAAGCGCATCCTATCAGCGCACAGCACGAAAACTTTACCACTGCCACGAGTTTCCAACAACATTCTCCTGCCTATGCAGGCGCCAACCAAACTAAACGGACGTTAATGGAACCTGCCCCGTTGATGAAGGACCGTCCATCCAAGAAGCCCAAGCGCGAGGAACCATCTTTCGTCCAGTTACCCGATCCCATGGACATGCCTCACATTGAGGATGATGGCTCAAAGCCTCCGTATAGCTACGCCATCCTTATCGGAATGGCAATTCTTCGCGCGCCAAATAGGCGCCTGACTCTTGCCCAGATCTACAAGTGGATCTCAGACACTTTTGTCTTTTACCGTGCTGGCGACTCGGGCTGGCAGAACAGCATTCGCCATAATCTAAGCTTAAACAAGGCTTTTATCAAACAGGAACGCCCAAAGGATGACCCTGGAAAGGGCAATTACTGGGCCATTGAGCCTGGCATGGAAGCTCAGTTTTTAAAGGACAAGCCCACGCGCCGAAACTTGGTCGCTGCCCTTGCGCAGTCTAACCCTCGTGTGGAGCCGCCCTTTGAATCGGCATCATCGCAAGCTCATCTCTACCCTACTCCAATTGCTGCTGCCCCCGCAGCAACAACAACAACAACTACTACTACTACAGCCACTACTACAGCCACTACCACCACCAATATCACCGCTACTACACACAACTCTACCAACACTGCGGCGGCCCCTTCCTCCGTCTCCGTTTCAACTGCAGCTATCGCTATTACGTCGGCTTATATGCAACCTCCCACCCGTCAGCCGTCTAGCAAGGCTAATCTAGATCTGTCTTCTGATGCGACCTTACCTGCCTCAGACCCTGCGCTTCAGGAAGACAGTGGAGATGAAGCTGGACGCCTGGCCATGCCTCATTCAACCCGATTACCCCACTCTTCCCCCCCGCATCCAATCCATTCTTCCCCTCCAATTGCTTCTGCTGTCTTCCGTCGTCAGGCAACGCCTCCAACCCCATCCCGGCCACTGACTGCTTCAGCTGCTATTCCCCGCTCAAGGAAGCGCAGCTCTGCCGCAATGAATGATAGTGGTTATTATTCTTCACTCGAATCTTCTGCCATGCGACCACACAAGGCTGGCCACATCTTGACTTCTGATTTGGATATCGAACCTCCCCGCATTAAGCGAGGCCGCGCTGAAGAGGAAATTGCGCGCATCCGAAGCTCTTCACATGATATTAGCCCATTACGTATTGGTACGCTGAAGGATACTATTCAGCTGATTGGATCTTCGCCTCTTCGACATGAATATAGCAACATGCTTCCTCCCCCTATTACCCCCGCCATTAAATTCAAGAAACCAATCAAACCCCCGCCTTCCCTTTCTCCAAATACAAACCTACAAAACCACCGCAAGAAGATCCAACAAATGGTGAATTCCCCCATCAAGCACTACGGTCTGACAGACGATATTCTTCCCTGGAGCCCTGCCTTCAACATCCAGGACGACACCTTCCTCTCGAATGACAATCTCAACATCCCGTTTGACATATTCGCTGAGCAGTTTCCGACCGCCATTTCCACGCCCACTTATGGGTCACCGGAAAAGCGCTCAGGGAGGCGCTCACGTTCGGATCGACTCAACCCAACCAGCAACATGCTTGCAGATATCACGGACCTCCACGGCAATAGTCGACTAAATACTCCCACGCTCAAGTCGTCCAAGGTTAGGGGTCTCAAGTACTACGAATCTCCATCGAAAAAGCCCAATACACCGCAGTTCAACGACATCTCACAAGATGACCTGTTCTCATTCAATCTCTTTAGCGAGGATACAGCAGAGGTTGACGGAATCGATCTCTTGCAAGGGTTTGAGAAAATCGGCCAGTCGGGCAAGGATGACCATTCTCCCAAGCAACTTCTTCAGAATCAATCATATTTTGGATCCAGAAGCAATAACCCCCGGTTCTAAACCGCACCGCACCACATCACGCCACAGCACACCACGCCAAAAATCTGTGCGATCCTACTTGACATTTCTTTTCCACGTTTGCATGGAGTGTTGGAAGTCATCTCATACCGTGGTTTTGGTTCCTCTTCGTTTTTGTTATACCTTTTTTTTGGTATCTTGCTCCGTCTTCCCACCGTTGGGTTTTTGGAGACAAGCACCACCATATTTGAATTCCTATTGTTATATTTCTTCCCCCCGTCTTTTTTTGGATTCCATGACCACATCAATATGGTGCTAGGGTATGGGTTCCGTTATTCTTCAACAGCTATGGCTACGGTTCTCATGAGTTAGTTTTCTGGGCGGTCTTTTTCATTCTCTGTTTTTCTTGCAAGCGTGTTTGTTGTCTTATATTTTGCGTGCTTCTTCTGTTTTTTTCATTTCATTCGTACTCTTTAACCTTCTGCTTATGGTTTTTTCGCTCTCCTCTGCTCTAATGTCTGTGCATATCCATGTCAGGGGGTGTTTAATCTTTTATGTGGCTAATCTCTTCCTCTTTTTTTATATATCTTTTACAGCGGGCTGGTGTTTTGAGTGCTAATTTTTATCTTTCTGTTTTCCCCCGGCCCTGTTTATCATTCCTTTATGGGAACTTGTTGAGTTCTTCTGGTCGGAGCTTTGGTTCTTGTGTTCTTTTTCTCCTTTTCGTTCATTCATTCATTTTTTTTTGGCTTGTCAGGTCAGGTCAGGCCCCGGTTCGGAAAGGGAAAGGAACAGGAACAGGAACAGGGAAGGGAAGGGGAAAAAAAAGGGAGGGGTTTATTTTTGTTTTATTATGGGACAGGACGATACATGACGCTCATGATACTACGATATGTTTTAATGTATGTATGTGCACAACGGGCTACGGGCTTATGATGGCTTTATGAAGTTTTTTTTCGTTATCTTTTTGTTATTTTATTCTACACACAAAGACAGAGACAGAGACAGAGACACACACACACACATATACTTAACTTGCCGCCGCTTCTTGTTTTTTTTTAGCTTTTTCATATTTATTTTTTCTTATTCCTTTTAACCTGTTACTTTTTATTTTGTTATGTTATGTTATGTGAGGAGGGCTGTAGTAGAAGTAGATAAATAACATATTTTATGTCTTTTTGTTTTGCTCAAGGCAATTAGCTCTTATGACTTTTTTCGTGACGTGAAAAAAGGATCCTTCATGATTTTGGTGAGCTAGCTAGCTGATGACGGATGGCCTTCAGGCTAATAGATATGGGATATGGATATGGATATGGAAATGGATAGATATGTATATTTCAACTGTTGAGTTGAAATTTCGGAAGCAGGTAATAGACTTTATCATGTCGTGTGTATGTATGTCATGATAACTTTCTCTTTCCTTGTTGATTTGATTTGATTTGATTGATTGGTTTTGTCAGGGGGTATATATCCTATGTATCATATATCCTATCCTATCCCATCTGAGGGTTTCATGGACTACTTTACTCATTGATGTAAAATAATATAGTTTCGTTAAAAAAAATAAAACATAAACAAAAAAAAAATTAAGGGAAAAGAAAACAAAAAAACAAATACTTCCCAACCAAGTTGATTTCAAAAACACTCCCAAACCCTAACAACAACCTTACTAACGCCGGTCTCCTTTCCTTTCCCATCCCTTGACGTTGGGTGAAGGTTTCTTTGACACAGTTCACCCCGAGACTGAATTCCAGATTCTATACGCTCCCCCCCCCCCGCCGCCCCCATGCACGCTCACGAGTAAGTTGTAACGGATAAACATATATCACCACGCGGAGAACGATGGCAGGTGGGAAAAAAACATCTCCCGCGCGGACGTCCCCCCGCCCGGCCTTTCACCATCCATCCATCCCTGTTTATTTTCCCCATTTCCTTCATGAGAAGCGCCCCTCCCCCCCTCCTTTTCCTTTTCCCTTTCCTTCTCCCTAGCACAAGGAAAAAATGGCACATGTCCGAAAAAGAAAGGAAATCAAAACATCAAGAACCCAAGGTTTCGTTCGCAACAATTTTAAAAGGAGGCTGAGGCTGAAGAGATAACCCGCATCTGCAACACCCCCAACCACCCCCCGTATTGCCTTTCATCATCGGTGAAAAGATTCCCGTAACTCCCACCCTACGAACGGGCCGAAGGGATTTCCCACACCGAATCCCATGCCTAGGGCATAGTACCCCATGTCACATGGGGCTAGGTCAGGGTAGGACCATGATCAGGTGCGGAAGAACCGGGGTACACCCGCGCACTGAACAACAACGGGGAAAAAACAAAAAAAACAAAAACAAAGGCATGTTATGTATACGTGTGCGTACGTTTAAATTAAAGAAAATTTCTCCCCCACCATCTCGCCATCCTTAATCACTACTGCTGCACCCGCGACAGCCACAGCTGACGCACTGGATGCTCTGGTCCTCTTTGAGCTGGGCCTTGGGCACGCGGCAGATGCAGGTGGCGTTGAAGTTTGTTTCTTTGGTTTGGATGCAGCGGAGGCAGCAGAGCTATATTTATATTTATATGATGTGTTAGTGTTAGTGTTTTATGCAAATTGTGGGAGGCGGGGGGGTTTGTGTGGGGATAGAGTATAGAGTATATATATATCCCATACCTTCTCATAACCCTGCTTTTTCCACTTTGCAATAAGCAGTGCATCTGCATAGTTATTTTTCAGCAGCCAGTCATACAGCTGTTTGGAGATGGCTTCTTTTTCGTAGTAGAGGTCGTAGATGTAGCGGGATCCTATATATTTATTCGTTGGTTTTCTTGTTTAGGCCAAAAGTGTACATATTGTGTGTAGAGTTAACATACGCGCATGACTAATCTGAAATATCGGCCAGAGGACCTCGTGTCTCTTCTTGCCATCGTGTGAGGCGTTTTCCGCATCTTTCATCTTATTGCTGAACTCGAGCAGCGTGTCTTCGATGTCGTCGAAGCCGTCTGGCGGGGGTTTGCGGTTCCGCGAGGTGCGGATGGGAGGCATGGTGGCGGGTTGGTTATATGAGACCGGGGTGGCTGAGGTGTCTGTTCTTTTGTACGAGAGGTCTTGTAGTGTAGAAAAACGAGTGGATGTGGTGGGGGGTGATCTGGGTATATTTTGTGTTTGAATATGTTGGTATGTATGTTGATAGGCGGCGATGAGGTAAATTAAATGCGCTGTCTTTCTGCCGCTGATCACCGCTTCCAGTTCTTTTTCATAATGTTCTATCAAAGAATTGAAACCAGCTTTATCCATACATAGATGCATACACACTTCTCCCCACGAAGCCCTTTTCCCGGACATTGATATCGCCTTATACATTCAATCCTATTGAACAAATATATACCTCTTACGAAACCGGTATCAAAAGCACATATACAGTACATACAACAATGGACTCCCAAATCGACGTCGGCAAGCTCAACGACGTGGACAGAAGAGAAGTCCAACAATTCGTCGCAACCGAGGCGCAGAAGGCAGCTCTCCAGTCAAGTAAATAAATATAATCCCCTTACTTTCTTCTGTTTCCATTTTCTTCCCCGTCTCTTGTAATTCGCATATTCTGAATAATACTGCTCATCCCATTATATGCATGCGTATGGCCGGATTTCATTCCCCACCCGTTTCTGTTTCTCACAAACCTATATATATATATATACATATGTTTACTAACAATTGACTCCCGCCTTTTTTTCATTAAACAGACGTCCACCAACTCACAGATATGTGCTGGAAGAAATGCGTCACGGGCAAAGTATCTGGAGGAACCCTGGACCGCAACGAGGAATCATGCGCCCAGAACTGTGTTGACCGATGGATTGACACGAGTTCTGCAGTGCTCAAGCATTTGGAAAAGTTGAGAGGGCACTAGACGAGTCTGTCGTTGCTGTTATTGCTGTGATGAAGTAGATGCGCTGAGCTGGGGTACTAAATCAAGCGGCTACGATACTCGGGATGAAGAAGATGGCTCCGGCGTCGCCAGGGTGGATTTTTATATGAATGGATGTTGGGATATTATTGCGGAGGGAATGGCGGCATGGTGGGCCGTTATTGAAGTCGACATGATTTTTCTGCTCCCTTTTTTTTTTGTATTGTACGATAGATAAACATGGATGGGGGTTAATTGGTTTATGGTAATTTATATTTAGCCCTGGTGTCGATACATATAAATAAATAATTGTCGAATATGTCCCATGCCTACTCAATGTCAATGTGTTTCTGGAACAATCGGCTTACCCAGGCAAAACATCAGCACTACGTATCAAGTTATGACAGTTAACCCAATCCGATCCGGTGTGTAAAGTCCTCACTGATATTTGGAAAAGGCGAAAACAGAAAAACATGGGGTTTCATTCACATCTCAATGACCATAGCATTTTAGAAAAGCAAGCCACTGGGTAATTTTTTAATTTAAAAAAAAAGAAAATTCACCCGCCAACATCCCGTAGACTGAAAAAGAAGAGAGAAAAAAAGACGCTTTAAACAATCGCCAACTTCGTCGCCGCAATGTCAAGAGCATCGACATCGGCGGTTAATCTCGCAAACGCCTTTTTCGAGCCATCGGGTCTGTACACCATTACATTAGCCAACCATGAATCCCTCTGCATAACAGGAAAAACAAAACCCCCCCCCGACTTCAGCCATCTACATACCTGATGAGGGTGTTGATCTTAACAGTGTCGACATCATAAAGCTTCTTCAGTGCCTGCTTGATCTGTCTCTTGTTGGCCTTGACATCAACGATGAAGACCAGGGTGTTGTTCTCCTCAATTTTCTTCATGGCACTCTCGGTGTTTAGGGGGTGGACGATGACTTTGTGGTGGTCGAGGCGGGTTTCATGAGGAATGGACTTGCGCGGGTATTTGGGCGACCGCGAGAGCTGGAGGGTCTTTGGTCGGTGGAAGGTGGTCGACGTCCGGATCTTGCGGACCTTGTGCGCGTGAACCTGTTGCAATGGCGAGTCTCAGTACAGTGCTCTGTATTCTATACACACTCACCCCCCAATCCCTCTTCCAACGTAGAGTCGGCTCGAATCGGGCATCTATATCATGGTGAAAAGAGAATGGATATTGTTCAAACGTACACCCTTGAGCACCGCCTTCGCAGCGGCACCAGCTTTCGCGCTGGGCTTTGCGGCTATATTGTTCGAACAAGAAAATGTCAGCATATCTCATTCACCAGAAATAACAATGATCCCAACGAATTCCCATGTCTCCCTCTCTCCCGCCTCTTCTCATCAACCTGTCTCATCCATCGTCAAAATGGAAGAGGGCGGGTTCAATTCCCCCGCTCCAAAACCCAGCATCAAACTCCCACACAGAATATAAGCAGCACAGGTGGACAGGTCTCACCTTTCTTGTTATCGGGCTTGGGTGCCATGGCTGTCGATTGGCGGCGTTGGTTGGTGATTGTCGTCGTCGTCGCTGTCAGTCCTTCAAGGGAAATCTTTCTTTCTTCTGTTTGAGTGTCTCGCGCTCTCGCTTAGTTTGAAAACCCTAGGAATCTGTGCGTCACGTGATATAACATCCGCGCCTTTCCCAAAGCGGACAAAATATCAAAAATATTGTTTTAGGCCTTCAAAAGACTCTCTACGGAGTACGGAATACAACATTAACAATTAAGCCAATTAGAGGCACTGTCTAGGATGAGATGAGGGGAGGAAGAACGGCGCATTACTTCCACAATGTCACACCCATAGCAATGATATGCAAATATGACAATAAACAGCACCCGCCGCAAGACCAAAACCAAAACGAAAACCAAAAAAAGAACCCCCGGCTCCATCTCCCATGGCCGCCCACCAACCGCCGTCAGCAAACCCGCCGCCTCCCTCTCTGCTAAAGCAACACGCACCCTAATCCGCTCCCACCACCAACTCCATAAAGCCCGCGCCCGCGCTCTCACAGAGAACAACGAAGCTCTCGTGCGGGACCTGGACCGGCAAATTGCCGCCCATGGCGGACTTGAGAGCTACCAGCTAGCTAGCAAGAAGGGCCAGTCGAAGGAGCGGGGTGGCGATTCCAGCAAGGTGCTTGTGGACTGGCTGGCGCATGTGTTTGAAAAGCTGAAGCTGAAGCAGCAGAAGCAGGGTGGTGGTGGAGGAGGTGATACAAAAATTGAAAAGGGAGAGGAGCAGCCACAACTACCACCACGGCTACGACTACTCGAAGTTGGCGCGCTGAGTACCTCGAACGCCTGCTCCCGCGTTGGCTTGCTAGATGTCACGCGGATTGATCTGCATTCGCAGGAGAAGGGCATCTTGCAGCAGGATTTCATGGAGAGGCCATTGCCCGTATGTGAGGAGGAAAAGTTTCATATCATCAGCCTATCGCTGGTGTTGAATTATGTTTCAGATCCGGCGGGGAGGGGGGAGATGCTGAAGCGGACGACGGCGTTTTTGACGTCGCTGCCGTTTATAGGGGCGGTAAGAGATGCGACATTGGGAGATGCCGCGGATGCACTGTCTAGTAATAATACATTTTTGCCTTGTCTGTTTCTCGTCCTACCAGCAGCTTGCGTGCTAAATTCCCGGTATTTTACCGAGGAGCGGCTACAGGCTATCATGTCGAGCTTGGGGTATAAGATGGTACAGAGGAAGGTGACGTCGAAGCTTATATTTTATCTTTGGGAGTATTGTGCCACTACCACTACTACTACCGCCCGAGATGAAAGAGAAGAGAGGACGCAAAAGGGGGGTACTACTGCCTTTTTTAGGAAGGAAATGCTTAACCCAGGCGGGAACAGGAATAATTTTACGGTTACTCTAGGTTAAATTATTGATTTCATAAATAGGGCAGCTCACGGCCGGTTTAGGTTTGTACGAGGCTTGTATATAATTTTTAAAAAGTAGGAAGAAAAACTTGTATATAGACGATTGAAGTGGACTTCTTCTTTTTGCTTTCTATCTCATATCCGTTCATAACTCATATAACCTCAGAGGTCAGTTAGTTAGTCAGTCAGCAAGAAAGTATCAAAACACCCACGATATACATTATGTGCCCTTATCCCTCGCCAGAAAGTAAAATACACCCAAAACTTTTAATTTCCCGTCCGTGTCTCATTAAAACCATCATCATCATCATCATCATCATCTACCACCCAGCAAAACAGCCCAAACTCCTTAAAAAAGAACAACAGAGTCCATTATCCACCTCACCCCCCATCCTTCCACCACATACAACCCCATAAACTACCTGCCCTCCCCAAATCTCAACTCAACCCAATACTTTCCCTCGGAATAAAAGCCCACGCCGTCCCCACAACCGCCATAACCGAACAAACAACCAACAGCACCCAATCAATAACCCTCTCCCAAAACGGAATGCTATTTCCAAAGATCTTCAAATAAAAAGCAACAGGCAGGATGATACAGATAGTAATGCACAGACTCGCGCCGATAAGCGCCATGATGCGGTCAAAGTACGGGAAGATGATGGCGATATAGGTGATTATGCAGATGGTTAGGATGCGGGTTGTGAATTGGACGCTTGTGCGGAGGAACTGGCTTGGTTCCCGTTTGCTATCTTTCTTCTGCTTCTTTTTATTTTGTGGGTTTTGGTGGTGGGTTGGTGGGCGTGGGTGAAGGCCGCAGAGGGATTCAACTGTGCTTACTAGCGGGCGGCAGCTGGTGCGGGGATGATGGCCCAGTTAGTTGTCTGGCAAGTGAGGATTGTGGGGGAATAGGAAGGTGTATTTACCTAAGGGGTACTTTGGTCAATGGGATGATTGCGATGAATGCGACAATACAGACTGATAACCAGTTGGGGTATCCGGTTGTTAGGAGAATGTTAGATGTGATTTCGTCTCTGACGTCCGGGCCAAACATGAGCCAGCCGGCAACGGCCATGGCTAGGTCTAGGAAAAACTGTACAGATTTTATGGTTTTAGCGTGATTGCAAGTAGAAGGAGAAGGAGGTGGTGGACGGGCGGTCACTAACTGTGAAGATGTAGGTTACCCAAAGACTCTTGCCGTACTTATGCGGGTGCCTCATGTCTTTATAGATGTTTGGGAAGACGCTGTGGCCGCCCCAGGGAGCTAGAAATATGAAATGTTTAGTGCCACAGGTCCAGGAATTGTAGCCAGTTGGGGATGGCGAGACTTACACATAATCAAACCAAATGAAAGCGGAACAGCACTCCAGTTTTCAGGAAGAAGTGATGTCCGCGCAGGGTCACGAAGGGAGCCCGGTGACTCCGTTTTGATAAGGCCATCAACAAAAATGATTAGAACAACTTTTTATTAATTGTGTTAGCCATGATCCAAAAGTTTTTTGACTTGGGGGAGAGGGGGATTTCTCCCACAACCTACTAGAAGTACAGCAAAAAATTCCCAAAATACTCGACAAGCTTAGCAGCCGCAAGGGTACAAAATTCATTGGAATTAAGATTGCGCCGCATATCAGTTTCCATCGGAGGGCGCCTAGTCCCGGAACCAACGCATCAATACTATCTGCAAACAGGACAACCAAGGCAACGCATGCACCCATCAGCTCCAAGCAGAATAGCAGGCTGGTGATGATACGGGCCTGAGGACCAAAGCTGATATACGCCAAATCAGCATACGTAACAAGAGTAGGATCTACATCCATGCACTTGGCAAGGATTTTGGCCGTATACGCGGTAGCAACTGCGGAAAAGATGAGAAGCGGGATGCCAATGAGCCAACCCGCATACTTGAGGCCCAATGGTAAGCTAAGCAGACCAATTCCGATAAGCACGTTGACGGAATTGAAAATTGTCTGGGGAACGGTAGATTGGCCGACGATGATGGTTTCCTTGGAACCGTCTTCGTGCTGAATGCGCTTGACGACGAGGGGTTCGCGTTCAGAATCCGCTTCCGCGGCAGCGGCAGCAGCAGCGGCAGCGGCATCTGTTTCGATAAACTGGTGTTCTCTATGCAGTTGCGCTGCGTGCATTCTGGCAGACTCGCTTATTCTGGACGACGCTGTCGTTCCATACGAAGCCTCATAGCTTCGTCCCAGCAGCGGTGTGGTGCGAGTGAATACATCAAATTCGCCATCCACATGAGGTCGTCCATAGGCAGTTTCGTCCCTGGTTCCGTAGTCAGGCAAATAATCTGCCTCATCAAAGGCTTCTGATACGTGTTCACTGGGGGCAGAGCGCTGGCGCAGAAGGGCCCTGGTTTCATCTATGGATACACCAGGGCCATGTTCCTCGTCACCTGGCAGCGCAAAGACGAACGAGGATCTACGGGGAGCGACTTCTGGGAAATGAGCTGCCCTCTGCCACGAACGGGCAAAATTATCCAAGCTATTAGGAGCTTCAGAAGCTGGGTGTCTGGTGGATATCTCCGCCGCCCTACACCACTGTTAGCACTAATATACCAAAAATTGGCAAAACATGAGCAGATATTATGCAAGGGTTTAAAAAAAAAAATTGTATATACCATCGTCTTCGTAAATCATTATTATCGTCATCCTCGTGTTGTGGGATGTTCCGGGGCGTCGAAGATACGGTTGGCGATAGTTGAGAGTCTGAGGGAGAGGAAGAGCCTTGGCCTGCCATGGTTGAACTGGACTGGGCTTGACTGTGTTTTCTCTGTCACCTCAGATCGCGTATGGACTGGGATCAAGATATTACAAAAATCTGCACGGGCTAAAAATATGAAGTATGAAGTATTATTAAATCGCAAACAACGAGGGATATCTTGTTTCAAGGGCAAAACCAGCCACTGAAAACGGAAGAAGAGAAGGACGAAGATTTGTCGAGTCACAGGGACAGATGGATACCGACATAAATAAACAAAGACATTCCATAAAGAAATAGTTCTCTGTGTGGAGATATATTTATATAAAAAAAAGGGTCGCGAACCCCTAGGTCCCACTCAGCGCGGTGACAGGTCGGCAGAGGGGAAGAAGAAAAAAAGTAAACTAATCGCGCGAACTCTGCCGGTGGCGAGAAACAGGGAAATTTTTTTATCCTGAGATATGTACTCCGTAGAGCGCTTCTTTTTCGGCTATAGCTGGAAATGCAGGCAGTGGATTATCAGATCTCTTAACTAGTAAGTTGTTTGTATCTCAATATCCTAATGATTTTATTGCGGTGTTCGATCGAGTCCATGATGATATTCCACACAAGTGGGATATGTTTTCGCAGAACTATGAACCATGGTCGAGGACGGCTGTAGTGTAGAGTTCAGGCACATATATTAATCAATATATCAATATATGAATATATGAATATATATGAATATATCAATGTGTGTTAAAGTACTCTATACATACATTGGATACTCTGTGGAAAGTCGGTTGATCTCGGCCAAAATTGTGAGGGATCTGAATCATGCCAAGCAAGGCGCAGAGAGAAGAAAGAAAAAATACGTCATTTTATAGATATAAAGAAGTAACCAGTGCACGAGAGAATGTTTTAGATACAAGAATTAATCGAAAGAGATAAATATAAGAGAAAAAGAAATCCTCCAAACTGTCCAAACTAAACTCCCAACAGCTCTCCTAACTTCTTCATTATATAAACCATACTACCTACACTACTCAATCTTCTCAACAACAACCGCCGTCCCATACGCACACACCTGCGCAAACCCCCCCAAGTCACTCGTATCAAAGCGGAGCGCAATAATCGCATTCCCACCCTTCTGCAAACACTCGCCCACCATGCGGCTAACAGCGTCATTGCGCGCCCGGTACAGCATCGTCGTGAACATGCTCAGTTCGCCACCGCCAATGGATTTCAGCACCATGCCGATCCCCGCAGCCCAGTTGCGCGATTGCACTGTGAGGCCGTAGACGGAGCCCAGGACGCGGGTCACGCGGTAGCCCGGGAGGTCGTTCATGGTTGTGGTGATTACGCCGTCGGTGTCGGTGAAGGCGCCGCGGGCTTCGAGGCCCTGTAGGCTGTTTTGGGCGGGCATGGTTGTGGATGCCATATGTGTATAACTACGGGGTATATACCTGGATACCTAGGTATATAGCGGGTGGTTTTGAGGAGGACGACGAGGAAGATTGTATTTATGGATTTTCAAGATATTGTGAGTATTTGATGTCTATGTTTTTTTCTTGGGGTATTTAATTTATCTGTTCAAATATCCTCCATACTTTGCTCGGTTTTATATACTTGAGAATGAGCAGCAGCCTTTTCTGTAAGGGTTTGAAGCTAACTCTGTTTAGGAAAACACTCGTATTGGTGATGGACATACCCACAATCCTATTTACTTTTGATCGCCGTATCGGAATAGATAGACATAAATGCGCCTTAATTCGTGTTCGTTCTATGCGTTTAGATCTATTCAATGGTAGAAACGAGGCCGAAATGCGAATTCCATATACAGATAACCTTTAACTAACAATCTCACCGGTAGGGCTGATCAACCTGGACCGCAGCTGTGAACATAGGGAAGACAAGGCGAAAAAGATGATCTGAGAAAGTTGCAAAATCAGAGACTTATAGTTACTCGGTTAGCAATTGTTATTTGACGGTTCCCAGTCGCTGGTGCAGCCCATGGAGACAGCCGGGAATTGATATGTTTCTATGTTTTTGTTTCTGCACATTGTCAGATAGACCGGATGCGGTTATCTAGACACCACAACGATGGCAGATCGTAAGTAGCCTTTCCTAGAGCATAAATGAGCCCACACCCAAAAAAAATCAGATGTAGGATCTAAGAATATAGAGTAAATCTCCCGGTCAATTAAATTTGTTCGTTGGAATATTTCCAGCCTTGGAAGTTTTGACGTGGCGCAAATCAGCTGGAGGGCGGTGCTTATGTCATCGTCCGCCAGCCAACGTCGTTCTCTCTCCCCCCCACAATCCTCTGCAGAAAATTGTTCAACCTCCGCTCACTGCAAGACAAGTCGACCGGCTCAAAGGTGAGTTTCTTCTGCCCCTCCCCCAAAACTATATCTCTGCCTCTCTTCTGTGTATATATATCTTCTACTTATCTTTGAAATAGTAGCTAATACACCCATAACCTCAGTGTGCTCCTTATATCACCCCTTATCCCCCCGGTCGCACATCCAAGGTCGCCCACCATGAGCGCGGCTCAGGCGAACGACGCGGAGAAGAACATCGAGATATGGAAGGTCAAGAAGCTGATCAAACGCCTCGAGGCAGCCCGTGGAAATGGGACATCCATGATCTCGTTGATTATCCGTAAGCCTTAGTCCTGCCCTCCAACCCAGACATACCCGATATCTACGAGAAGCCTCGGGAACTCCCCTTAAGACTGACTCAACGTTTCTGCCTGATAGCGCCTAAGGATCAGGTCTCACGAGCAGCCAAGATGTTGGCGGAAGAATTTGTACGTTTGCTTCTCCTGGGACGGCCCATTGTCTCTATTTTCCCATATCCTAACTCGTCCTATAGGGTACCGCTTCCAACATCAAATCTCGAGTCAACCGTCTCTCCGTCCTGTCGGCTATTACCTCTACCCAACAGCGTCTCAAGCTCTACACAAAGGTCCCTCCAAATGGACTTGTTATCTACTGTGGTGAAATCATCACCTCTGAAGGAAAAGAACGGAAAATTAACATCGACTTTGAGCCTTTCAAGCCCATCAATACGTCACTCTATCTTTGTGACAACAAGTTCCACACCGAGGCCCTCAGCGAACTACTCGAGTCAGACCAGAAATTCGGATTCATCATCATGGATGGTAATGGCGCCCTTTTTGGAACCCTGAGCGGAAACACAAGAGACGTCGTCCACAAGTTCTCCGTCGATCTGCCCAAGAAGCACGGCCGTGGTGGTCAGTCTGCCCTACGTTTCGCCCGTCTTCGAGAAGAAAAGCGCCACAACTATGTCCGTAAAGTTGCGGAACTGGCAGTGCAGAATTTCATCACCAACGACAAAGTCAACGTTGCCGGTATCATCCTTGCCGGATCTGCGGATTTCAAGAACGACCTCAACCAGTCCGACTTGTTTGATAACCGTCTTCAATCCAAGGTTATCAAGGTTGTTGATGTTTCTTATGGTGGCGAGAACGGCTTCAACCAAGCCATTGAACTGGCCGCTGAGACTCTTGGTAACGTCAAATTCATCCAGGAGAAGAAACTCATTGGTAAATATTTCGAGGAAATCAGCCAGGATAGCGGTAGAGTCTGCTACGGTGTCGAAGATACCCTCAAGGCCTTGGAACTGGGCGCTGCAGAAACGTTGATCGTTTACGAAAACTTGGACATCACCCGATGGGTGCTCAAGGCCTGCTCCGGTGCAGAAGTTATCCTTCACACCTCCAAGCTCCAGGAGTCGAACCGGGAGATTTTCATGGATAAGGAAACGGGACAAGAAATGGAAATCATCGACCAAAGCTCGTTCCTCGAATGGTTAGCCGAGCATTACAAAGAATTCGGTGCAGCCCTAGAGTTTGTCTCCGACCGATCCAGCGAAGGAAACCAGTTCGTCAAGGGCTTTGGTGGCATTGGAGCTGTTCTCCGCTACAAAGTCAACTTCGAGCAGTTGGCTGATTATGAATCCGAGGACGAATTTTATGACGGTATATATATATATATTATTATATTTAATTTTTAATTTTTAGAAGTCGAGGCTAACCCCTTTTGCCCAACAGATTGACGGTTTTGCGACCTCGCGGAGAGCGAGGATGATCGCCCAGAAATCCCTTCGGCGGATGTTCTGACGGCTCGTCCCTTGAATCCAGCTAATAATGACGAAATTCAAGGAGGTTACCAGACAGCCGCCACCACGCGGGCCTTAGGTCCGTCTGCCCAATCTAGCACGAAGCTTCTCAGAGGTATGCCCTGCCAAAAAAAAAAAAAAAAAACTTTATTTTAAAGTTTTCTTCTTTACTTTTTGAACATTCAAACTAATATTTCTTATTTTGTTTTTAGGGCCATCCAAGCTCCGTAATGTGGCTATGAGCAACTAAATAGTAATAAAACGGGGTTTCAACTTCTTTATACAAGAGGAATCCTTTTATCACAAACCCTGGCTGGATTACTGAGTGACAAGAGGGGCCAAACGGGGGAGGCGTGTTCTTTTATTCTATGCTTTTTTATGTTTTTTATTATTTTATGTACTGATACATACTGTGCTCTTCTCTCCCTGCCAAATCTGCGCCCAATGTGGCTGGAGGGTCCTATCATAATGCAGTGAGAAGTTTGGAAGGGCAGTGTCAAAATATTATCAGTTTCCAGATTGCCCGTTTCATTTATTATTATTATCATTATTATTATTATCTCATTATTTTCCTTTTATGTTTACTTTCTACTCGAAGCTTGTCTTTATGCATTTATTGTCAGAACCTCTTATGATATTGCTTGATTTTCTCTATCTATCTTGTGTGCGTTGCTATAGCTCGGTAGAGGTCGGATAAACACCGGACCGGTGGATACCGCTGACATTTATTTTATTAGATACATAGATATCTTTTTCATACTTGGAGCATGGAATAAATAACCAATCACTCGCTTTGGTATGTGCTGGCAATATATATATATATATATATATACACATCAAATCCCCCCTTTCTTCACCCACCCAACCAAATCCCTACAACAGCTCATCTTCTCCTTCAGGCTTCAACTCCGTCATAGCCCGCCACCATATCCTTCTCATGCACGCTACAAATCCTCTCACACTTAACAAAGAAAATATACTGCCAGGGTAAAAACACTAGCCCGAACGTGAGATGATGCTGGTTAGGTTTAGGCGGCTGGGCATGTTTATCTTCAAGAGCAGTGGAATTGCAAATGCTGCCACCAGGCTGGAGAGAACAACCCCACCTCCAAGATTGCAGAGTACAACCAATCAGCAATATTATTTCTCCAAGGTTGCTGCTGACAAGTTCAATTTGCTTGCCTTCAATTTCACTGGACTATGTTCAACTGCTTGTCCTCCCTTCTCCCTCCTCCCTCCTCCCACAGCTATCCCAGCTCCCTCAACACCGCCTCCTGCTATTCTACAACTATCTCAGCCCCCAACAGTCACATCTCCTCAACCGCTCTCTCGCTGGCTTTGTCCCTACTACAATCACATCTAACGATGCTGAACCATCACCAGTCCTTGCATTCTCAACCTTGAAACCCACACCCATGCCAGTGTGTCAGTGACTTGTTGATGTCAGCCTCAGCATCGTTTTTCAGTTTTCAGCTGGACCCATCGAAATTGGCCCAGCAGGTTGGTTTGTATCATAAAAGTGGCGGCGTTCTTGGCATGCGTCGGGTCATGGAAGATCTTCTTGGTGTTCATCTCCCTGATTTTTCTATTTTTCAATCACTGTGAAAGGTTCTTGTGATTGTGCTTGAAATTTCTATATACATAATTTACTTGGCAGGCTGGAGCCAGCAGAGGACAGAGAAGAATTGAACCTCTCTACTCTGTAATCTCCGAGGAGTTCAGCTCAAGTATTTGAGAAAGCATCTCTCATTCCAGTGTGTCTATAACAAGAGCCTGAATATAGAGACCAAAAAACCAGTGCAGCAGAGTGGAGACCTCGCGATATAGAAGGCTGAGAGACGAGGATACTCAGGCCAGGCAAGGATAGATGTCGGATAAGCAATTACCTAGTAGTTCAACTCAACCCAACTGGGATAAGAAACTTACTTTTCTAATGATATCAGCATCAACGGTGGTAGCTTATCCGTACTCCGTACAGCAGCGCACAATCCCTGAGTACAAAGTGATACCCGTTCATGAAACGGACGTGATGAACTTACAACTGGAAGTTATACACTAGAGGGATTCTGCACTGCCAGGTGCGTACAGGGCCTGGAGGATGGGGTCGTGGTTACGCTGACCTTAGCTCTGTTCGGCCTCTCCTAAATAGATTTACTGCGTAGATGCCATGGAGGGTGGATACTGCTAAAAACACCACCTATCCACCAAATTAACCTCATATGGAAGGCCATGCTGACAACAGTTTATTTTATGTAGGTGGTGTGGAGAAACATAGTTAAAGAGCTGACAATGACACTAGCAAACGCCATGCTATGTACCTCCTCGTCTGGAGGCAAGGGCACTTTGAGTCAGTATGAGAGTATAAATCTGAAGTAACTTTCTCTTGTTTTGTGTCTTTTCTTTCTCTCTCTCAAGGCAAAAACTCCAGACTCAGGTAATAATTCTTTTATCTACTATTTTCTACTCTAGTCATATAGAACTCATATTAACTAATTCATCTTTAATATATTTAGATTTGGATGATTCAGACAATCCAGCCTCATCAAACATTCCTCAAACTCTGAAAGATTCAAATTATTCAAGATGGTAACAACATCTGCACACTAATGCATTATATCAATATTCTTTTGCTAATATTTACTCAGAAACTATCCTTCATAGGCATTGTTGCTCTACTAGCAACTGCTGCAACCTCTACACCCATTGAAGCATCTGTTGATAATTTTGGAATCACTGATTGGAGGTGCGTGGAAAAAACTGGTGGTGATGGTCATAATAGACTCAAAGAGCTTCATACTGAGTTTAATAAGCTATTTGGAGAGCGGAGACTCAAGGTAGCATCTGGGCAATGCTATGTTGCGGTATGCAAAGGCTATTCTCTTGCACTTTGCAATTACGCAGACTCTACTAAAAGAGAGATCTCTGGGCACCGAAATGTTGCAAGAAATGCCAACCCTGGAACAGGTAAACAGTGCTTGATATATCCTGGTAATTTGGATCTGGTGTATCATTATACTCCTCTGTCCATAGATGGACGAATTGATACTGATCGCAGACATTGTTGATGATTGATCACTACCTAGGTAGTCTGCTTGAAATTCTTTGCCACTAGCAAACACAGTCTTTACCTATATATGTATCTCTATCAATGTATCTCTTATATTTTTACTGAACGATCAGAAAGGCTTTGACACCTTTTTACCGTTCGGTTTCATTTTGTTAAATCTGTTTTCTAGTGTGTACAGAGTTATCTCAGTGCCTCAGACCACTGCATCAAGAATATTTACTTTTCAATGACTGAATCTTTTAATATTATTGATCATTTATCTAGTTAAATTTAACTCGCGCTACACCCCCCCCTCACTAACTGCCAGTAAAGTTAGGGCTCTGCAGATTATGGGATGCTAGGCAACTTTCTCGGCAAAACAATTCGCCGGATATGCTTACTAAACCTAGCCGTGTTTGCAGCCAAAATAATGTTCATATAAAGAGGACACAAACATCTTCAACATCTTTTCTTCTTCTCTCCGCTTTCTTTCTTTCTTTTCTCTTCCACAATGTGAACGGAATTTGTATTAGTATCTCTAACAATAGCCTGGTAATACTGGAGTACATTGAGATGGATGTTTTCTGGAGTGCACCGCCTGTGATCAGGTAAGAACCCCAAGAAACATTATATGTATTTACCTTTTGAGGATCCAGTGCTGACAGCTACTCTCATATATAGGGCGATCACTGCGGCTACATTCGTCGAGTCTCTACTCGTATATAGCCATCTTCTCGGCGCAACCAAAGTCATTTTCCACCATTCTTTTATTTTCAAGATCTTCCCGGAGGTCTGGAGACTAGTCACGCCATTCTTCCTGACGGACAGGGACTTGAACTTTATCTTTGATCTCTACTTTAGTAGGCTTCTTTTGCTTTGCTTTGCTTTGCTTCATGAGATGATGCTGCCTGTTTTTTTATGGTGGAAAATACCAAAAAAAAAAAAAGGTGGCCTCTATTACGCCCACTAGACTCACTAACTATTTGGCAACTCTATATCAACAGTGTATAAATATGGCAGCGGTCTAGAAAGAGACTCGCCACGCTTTACTGTCCCTGGCGACTTCTTCACTTATGTTATCTTCGTAGGCACCGTGATTGTGGTAAGTGCTTCAATTCAATTCAATCTCCTTCTTCTTCTTCTTCTTCTTCTTCTTCTTCTTCTTCTTCTTCTTGCCCAGTTTCACTTTTGCTCTCATCTTTGCACCCCTCCGCACTTCTGCCCGCCCAGCCGTATAATCTAGCTGAAGCGGTTCCTGGTCGTGAGGAAGATTACCCCTACATCTCGTGCAGTCCAGTCATTCGCAAAACATATTATTTATGGGCTGCATGCGGTGTAGGCATGGTGGGATTATCTGATGCGTAGCCAGCTGGATACTTCTCCATTTCTTGCATGGCGGTTGTGGGTCCCTACATTGCTTTTAATATCCTCGCTTATATATAAAACAATTATCAATGTCTTGCTTGTATTTCTACCATCTCCTGTACACCGTCATATATATCTATCTATTTTGTGATATTACTAGTATTTTCTACCACGGAAGAGAGGCTGACCAGCCCCAAATAGCTTACTGCAGGTGGCCTCCTAGGCTCTATGGTTTTCACCCAAGGTACGACGTGCAAAAAACACCCCGACATAAGGAAATGATTTTACCATATAAACCAAAATCACCACAACTAACAAATCCCCCCCC
>PDND01000239.1:0-39920 GCA_002572855.1 [Emmonsia] crescens
AAAAGAGAAAGACTATTTTAAATAGAAGTATACATAGTGAAGAATTCTATCATCTTCTTGAAAATACAGTGATAAGAGAAGATATAGAAAGAAGAAGATATTGAGAGACTTTCTTAGAGAGAGAAGAAAAATCATGTGTATGAGATTTTTGTATACATATGTTTTTCATATAGATTTTATATAGAATATTGATGAGTTAATCTTCTTCTACTAGCTACTGTGAGAGATGTAGCACTTCTTTTCATTACACTATCTTGATTTGAATGAATTTACAGAGATTGAAGCTAGATAATTCTTTGTATAGAATATCAAGAATCTGTCAATCTGATAGAGAGAAATTAATTTTAAAAAACTTAATATATAGATTCTGAAGTTTCTTGATAAAATTTCTATCATTTATATAAAAAATTATACAGATTTAATGAAAAAGATATCAGTGTTTCTTCTTCAAAGATCTGTGAAATTTAATCTCTATATAATATTAGAGAAGATAGATAGATTTCTTAACTAATTTTTCTATATAGATTAGAGCTTGTAAGCTAAAAGAATTTTAAATATAGAAATATAGTCACTTATTCTGCTCTGTTCAGAAGATTGTAGTATTTTATTACTATTTATTAAATAAAATATTCTTCTTTTTATTATTCAGAATAAGATGATATCTGATGATTTTAATATAAAAGAGAATAGATTTTCTTCAGATAAAATAGTGTAGTGAACTATGTCTAATTAATAGATCATTTTGCTATACTTTATTAAGAGTGTATACTTCATGAATTCTACTCTCAAAAGCTTCAATTCTTAGCTGAAACCTCTGTTGAAGCTTTTATTCTTTCACTCTAAAACTTATTCAGAGCTTCATCTTGCATGTATATAAATATCTACTTTCACTGAGATTCTTGCATCTCTTCTTTTTCTTCTCTAATATTTTCTATTTTATTATATAAGCTCTATATCTAATACTGATCTCTTCAGTGTAGATCTATTACACTTAGAAAACATTCATCATCTTTTTATTAGAAATGATTAATTATTAAAAAGAGATATTTGAATATGTAATGATATGTGAGAATAAGAAGAAAAATGACTAGCTAAATGAATGCTGAGTCTCTACTAGATAGAAGCTTATTTATCAGTCACTCTAACTCTGTAATAAAATTTTATAAAAAAAAATATCAGTGAAAGATCTGAGAGTTCTGACACTCTAGATATATAAAATATTTTTATAAATATACTTTTTCTGATTCTGAAGAATTTTTAAATGTAGAGATGAATACTGTATATTCAATAAATAATATAGCAATGTCTACTGATAATAGAGAAGAACTCTTGAATATAAGTATAGATACAGTACTGCAGTGACTCTGAATAATATTAAAACTACAGTAATAGTAGATAGCTGATATATATATAAATTAATAATATCAGTATAAGAAAATTCAATAATTAACTTAATAAGAAATCTCTGTATAGATAATTCTGATACTGACTAAATCAGAGATGAATTCTCTGAATACAGTGTAGTCACTGAAGAAATATCTAGATATCTCTGTATATTTTAATACTTCTGATTTCACTCTCTATCTGTCATGAAGATTGAATATACTTATGAAACTAAGTATAGATAAAGATATCATTGATTTATTAATTAATTAAGACTGATATATCAATGACTGATTAAAAGACTGTGTGAAGTAAAAGTTTCATTTATAAATGAAAATATATGAATCAGTATTATATATATCTGATAATATTATTAAGTATTTTAATATTCTGTTCAGAGATACTGCTACACAGTAAAAGATATTAGATTAATTATAGAGTGTCTGATAAAGAAATATCTCTTTTATAATATTTATTTCTGATTTTAATATCAAAATCTTAGAAGTAGATAGTTAATCTTGAGAGAATAGAATGAAGATCAGTATATTAAAGAAAGCACTGACTTTTAAACTACTATAAGTTCTTATAAGTGTTGATAAAGCTCTGACTTATAAAACTTTCTATATATAACTTTAAATATTGAATAATCATCTCACTAAGCTCAAGAGTATACAGAATAATAATAGAAGATATTATATCTCAATCACTTATATATCTGTATTAAATAATATTATAAATATCATGAACTGAGTAGACTTTAATATTTATATATAGATAAGAGTCTTCACTATTTAAATAAGTTTCTGAGTTTCAGAGATAGCTTCTGAAGAAGTGATTAACTAATATTAATGAGAAATGTGTATTAACTGTAACTGACTAAAATATATTACTTTTAACTATTAATCTGTCTATCTACTTTCTTATCTGAAGAAAAGATCAATGTTAGCTATCTACATTAATTATACTGTATTAAAAGAAGATTTAGATAATAGCTATAAGAATGCTCTGATAAAGTAGAGAAAAAACTAGCTTCTACTCAAACTTATAAACAGAAGCTTGAGAAAATTGAATAATAATAATTTAAAGAAAAAATAATAATGAATGTAATTCTTGTATCTACTATAATAAATAGTATATATAATATGAATGTCATGATAGACAGTGATCTATACTACTATACAATAATTAAATTTTCAGTTATAAAACACTGTAATCTTCAGTGTATTCTTTTACTAAAGCTCTGACTTCTCACAGAATTTAATAGCTCAAGAGATGTCTGCATCTATTATATAATGAAACTAGATATTAATATTAAAGAATATCAATATAAAGATGCTTATATATACAAGATTAATAATTTTAACTATAATCTTATACTAGAACTTGTCTAACTATTTAAATAAAACATTTTACTGAATATCTGAAACAGAAGTTTAATATTCTCTAATAATAATTGAGTACATGAAAATGATATTTATAAGACTATAAATTTTATACAGATCTCTGCTAATATTTATAAAATACTCTGAAAAAGCTTCTGACAAAGTTGCTGATAATAGAATTATATAATAATCTACTCTATCAGTCTAGCTGATATTAAAAAAGCTCTAGAGAAGTTATTCTAAGTTATATTAATAAATTCTTGTACAAAGCTCTCTCAGTAATATCATGAATATCTAGATATCTTTTAATAAAATAATATTATAAATCTATCTCTCTTATGAGAGTCAGAAGTAGATCATGATATTAAACTAGAGAAGAAGAATGATAAAGATTTTAAATTATTATAAAAACTTCTCTATAATATATTCTGAGATAAACTTCTTCTTCTTTATAAAACACTCAATAATCTGTTAAATAAAGAATTTATATATATTAATAACTCTTCTACTGTAGTTTCTATTCTCTTTATAAAGAAATTAGATAGAGAGCTCTGATTCTGTGTAGACTACTGAAAACTGAACAGACTAATAAAGAAAGATTATTACTTCTTATCTCTCATCAATGAAACTCTAGCATACATTAAATAAGCTCAGTGATTTACAAAGTTAAATATTATAGCTACTTTTTATAAGATCTATATCACTGAAGATAATGAATAACTTACAGTATTTTAAATATAATACAGTCTCTTTAAATAAGTAGTCATATTTTTTAAACTAGTTAATGCTCTGAGTATATTTTAAAAATATATTAACTAAGTATTTCAAGATTTTCTTGATAAATTTATATCTGTATATTTTAATAATATTCTCATTTTTACTGATGAGTTCAGAGAAGAGTATCAAGAATATATATAAAGAGTTCTACAATAACTATAAGAAGTAAATCTGTTAATAAACATAGATAAATATAATTTCAAGATCAAGAGTATAAAATATTTAAATTTTATTATAGAAGCTGGCAAGAGTATCTGAATAAACTCTGAGAAGATTTCTACTATTCTTGAATAAAAAGTCTTATATATCATGAAAAGTGTATGAAGCTTCATTGAGTTTATTAACTTCTATCAATGATTTATATAAAACTTCTCAGATATTACTTAATCACTTATTAAACTTATTAAGAAAAACTCAGTATTTTGATGATCAGTGAATACTGAAACTGTATTTATATAAATAAAGAAAATATTCATTAGTACTTCTCTGCTAATAACATTTGACTCTGACTATAAAACAGTTATTAAAGCTGACTTCTCTGATTATATTACTGAAGAGACTATATTATAATATAATAATAAAGATGTTCTATAATTATGTATTTTTATATCTAAGAAACTGAATCTCACTGAATGCAATTATAAAATCTATAATAAAAAACTTCTTACAATAGTATACTATCTAAAAGAATGAGATTCTGAACTCTAAAGTGTCTTCAAGTTCAAAATAATTATAGATTATAAGAATTTTAAGTATTTTATAATCACTTACAAGCTCACTGAATAACAGATGTACTGATTTAAACTATTAAACTACTTTTATTTTATAATACACTACTGCTCTGATAGTCAGAATTCAATGATAAACACTCTTTTATAATAAAAATAGAATATATCTTTTAATATAATAGACATTCACTGAGTGAATTAAAAGCACTGACTTTTAAATCTTAAAATACTAGTAAATCATGACAGAATAATATATAACACTATATATATCTCTCTAATTAGAATACTTTCTCTTTAAACTGTTATTAATACTTTAACTTCTCTTACTTTCTCTGAATCTTCATTAAATAAACTGTGATATATAATAGTTTAAATTAATAAACTTCTTTAAACACTCATTGAAACAGTATATCAAGAATCATCTTGATTCTTCTCAGAACTATATATAAAAATCAATATCTCAGAATACTTAATTAATAATAATAATACTCTATAATTTCATGAATGATGTTGAGTTTCTCAGTCTGAATCTCTATACACTTGAATAATGTAAGAGATACATGATTTATATATAACTGATTATCTGAGCTGTGAACAGCTATATTAAATAATCTCTTGAAAATTCTACTGATCTGAAATATTAAACAGTATCAGATACTTTATCTGAAACTGTAACTATTACTTTTCTATTATTTTATAAAAAAATTATAGAAAAAATCTACTGAAACTGCTAGATATCTCTGATAGAATCTAATGAAATGTAGTTATTAACTTTACTATTAATCTTTCTAAGAGTAAGAGCTGTAAAAATATTCTGATTATTATTAACTGACTGAATAAAAATATAATATTGAAATTTTATAATAAAATGAATACTGAATAAGTTACTGAAATCTTTCTATAAAACTTATTCTATCAGATATATAATTTACTGAAATCTATAGTATCTGATTAAAACTATCAATTTATAGACACTCTCTGAACAAGAATTTATTAAATTCTCAAGATTATATAATATTTATTGACTATTTATCACTCTGAAATGAATAATATATTGAAATGAATAATTCAGACTGTGAAGAATTATCTTTATAAATTCTACAACTATTTATAAAATGATTGATATAATTTTCTTCTACATATAAAAGTTATTATCAATGACTGAGATGCTATTTCAACAGATATAAGCTCATTCTTTCTTATATATAATTATTATATGAAAGTGTTGAATCTTCTAGAAATCACACAGTTTATACTGAATTCTTGTAGTTCAATTCAGATTATAGATAATATAGTAATAAAGCTCTGAAATATCTGTGATTAAGCAGAGATTTTTATAATAAATATAAAATAGAATTAAGAGAATTAGATTAATATCTGATGAGATTTTACTGAGCAGTATAAAATAGAAGATTTTATATAATTAAATCTTAGAAATATATGAATCACACATCTGTCTTATACACTAGACTACTGTTATATAAAATATAAAGTAATAGAAGTTCTAGACAGTTATAACTACTATTTTAACACTCTATCAGAGATTTATAATATTTTTTATATAAGCTTATTCTACTATACTATCACTGACTTATTTTCTTTTTAACTGACTTCTAATTAATAATCATCAGAGATCATAGAAGAAGATAATAAACTTAAATAGAAAATTAAAAATATTTTTAATAAAAGACTCTGTGACTGTAACTGATAATATTTTATAAAATGAGTTAATTATAACTGTTTAATCTGAACTTCAGACTCTGTACTATTTAAAACAGTAGCTTTTAACTAATGAAAACTACACACTTATAACTCTACTAATGAACTCTTATCTTTAGAGAGAAAAAGCTAATATAGTAGACTATATCTAATTAATAGATCATTCTACTATACTTTATTAAAAGTGTATACTTTATAAATTCTGCTTCTGAAAACTCTAATTCTTAGCTGAAACCTCTGTCAGAGCTCTTATTCTTCTACTTCAGAGCTTGCTCAGAGCTTCATTTTATATATATATAAATATCTGCTTTCACTGAGATTCTCACATTTCTTCTTTTCCTTCTCTAATGTTTTCTATTTTGTTATATAAGCTCTATATCTAATACTGATCTCTTCGGCGTAGGCCCATTACAAATAGTTACTTAAATTATTGAGATTAATAAATTTCAATACTAACTTAACTATACAGAGAAAAGTAGCTATTTTCTTATTAATAAAACTGTCTGAATTGTAATTAAGAGCTTGATTATAAAAATAATAAAAAACAGAAGATACTGAAAAATTTAATTAATTTAATTAATTTTTCATGAGCTTCAGATATAGATATAGATTATTATGTTTAATTTTAATTTTCTCATATTTTATATAGAAGATTTGAAGCTTCAGTTGTAGCTTATTTAATGTATTAAAAGTATTCTAATTGAAGAATTCAATTTTCTCTGCAGTCACTGCAGAGGCTTGTATAAGTGTAGAGAATCTATTATTATTATTTACAGAACTAGTAGTAGCAGCTTGCATTTAAACTGCAGTAGATAAAGATGTAATTTCTTGATTATCTATTAACTTAACAGAGAAGTCATTAATCACATCTGTGAATTAAGCTTTGAAGTGAGTTATAGATATTATATTATAGACTGCTGATAAAAGACAAGAATAAAAAATTAAAAAATAGAAGATTAAGAGAATGAAAAAAAAGATAATAGTAGTGATTAGTAATTAATTAACTGCTGTGTAGTGAAAGAAAAAGAGAGTATTTATAATCTATAAGAATTTCTAATAATACTTGATTTCTCTATCTATTTTTGTATATATTACTGAGAGAATATACAGCTTAGTAGAAGAATAGATAAACACTGAACTGATAAATATCACTGATATTTTAAAAGTAAGATAAATTTTCAGATTTAATTTAATTTAATTTAATTAAGTTTTTAAATTAATGTCTGTATTTTATTCAGATGCTATATAACTGATCTAGTCTATTTTAATTAGATATTTTAAGTAAGATTTCAGTAGAGGCTTTATATAATGTATAAAAAGAGTTCTTAAACATCTTATCTAGTAATATAAACAAGTAAAATAAGTAAAATAAATAAAATAAATAAACTAAATAAATAGATAAGCAAATCTGTTTAAATATTTAAAATAAATCTTTTATCTATATAAAATCTATATAATATTTTTATAAAAGTGTGAAAAGAGAAGATTCAGTACTATTCAGATTTATAAACTCTAGAAATCTTTATTTAAAACTAAAATTATCTATAATATAGAGAAAATATAATAAAATTGAAAGTTTATCTCTGTATCAGACTATTATAAGTTATTTATATTCTTCAGAATATAATAAAACTGAATCAGAAGTTCAGTATTATATAAAAACTATATAATTTTCTTAATTAATATAGATATAATCGGAATTTTATTTAGATAGTGAATTATAGATTTTACAGTTATAAAAATATATTCTTTTAAGTTATTATAAAACTTACAGTTAAAAAAAATATAATTAATAGATTATCTAACTTCTATATTATAATTATAGAAGAGACTGTTAACTATTTTAATTTTATAAAAATATTTTTATAAATGTATTTTATCTATTTATATCTGTGTAAGTATAGAGCTCAGATATTTAGAAAGATTTCTATAATATCTGAACTTCTCTATAGTTAAATACTGATATAGTTTTCTCAGTACTATTTTATATACTGAGTTCTATCAATATACTTTTCATCTCTTTTTTATATAATTAATAATTTCAACTTTATCTACTGCTATCAGTGAGAGAAGTATCAGTGTAAATAAAAGATTAAATTTGTAATGAGCCTACGCTGAAAAGATCAGTATTAGATATAGAGCTTATATAATAAAATAGAAAATGTTAGAGAAGAAAAAGAAAAGATACAAGAATCTCAGTGAAAGTAGATATTTATATATATACAAGATAAAGCTCTGAGCAGATTCTGAAGTAGAAGAATAGAGACTTTAATAAGAGTTTCAGTTAAGAATCAGAGCTCTCAGAAGCAGAAATTCATAAAATGTATACTTTTGATAAAATGTAGTGAAATAATTTATTAATCAGATATAGTCTGTTATATTAGTTCTCTCTTTCTGAAGATGAGAATTGAGTAGTAGAGTTATAAGTATACATCTTTTATCAGTTAAAAGCTGCTATTTCAGATAGCACAGAGTCTGAGATTCAGATTAAACAGTTATAATTAACTCATTTTATAAAATATTATCAGCTACAGCTGCAGAGTCTCTCATTAAAAATATCTTTAATTTCTTATTTAAGTTTATTATCTTCTTCTACAATCTCTGACAGCTGTCAGTTAAAAGTCAGTTAAAAAAGAAATAAATCAGTGATAATATAGTGAAGTAAACTTGTATAAAAAATATTATAAATCTCTGATAAAGTGTTAAGACAGTAGTTATAACTATCTAGAACTTCTATCACTTCATATTTTATATAATAATAGTTTAGTGTATAAGACAGACATGTGATTCATATATTTCTAAAATTTAGTTATATAAAATCTTCTATTTTATACTACTCAGCAGAGTCTTATTAAATATTAGTCTGATCTTCTTAATCTTGTTTCATACTTATTATAAAAATCTCTACTTAATTGCAGATGTCTCAGAGCTTTAACACTATATTATTAATGATTTAAATAGAACTACAAGAATTCAGTGTAAATTATATGAGTTCTAGAAGATCTAGCACTTTTATATAATAACTGTATATAAGAAAGAACAGACTTATATCTATTAAAACAGTGTCTCAGTTATTAATAGTAACTTCTGCATGTAACAAGAGATCATATTAATTATCTTATAAATAGTTATAGAATTTATAAAAATAATTTTTTATAGTTTAAATTATTTACTCTGATGTATCATTGATTTCAGAGTAATAAACAGTTAATAAATAATATATAATCTTGAGAATTTGACAGATTCTTGTTCAGAGAATATCTATGAATTGACAGTTTTAATTAGATACTATAGATTTTAGTAAGTTATATATCTGATAGAATAAGTTTTATAGAAAGACTTTAATAACTTATTCAGCATTCATCTTATTATAAGATTTCAATATTATATTTTTACTCAGTTAATTAATAATGATCAGAATATTTCTACAGTTCTTACTCTTTAAAAAATTAATAGTGAAGTTAATAACTATATCTCATCAGATTCTATTAAAGATATCTAGTAATTTCAGTAGATCTTTTCTATAATCTTTTTATAAGATAATAGAAAAGTAATAGTTGCAGTTTCAGATAAAATATCTGATACTGTTTAATATTTCAGATCAGTAGAATTCTTAAGAGATTATTCAATATAGCTGTTTATAATCTGAGTGACTGATTATATATAAATTATACATCTCTTGTATTATTTAGATATGTAGAGATTTAGACTGAGAAACTCAATATTATTTATAAAATTATAGTATATTATTATCATTAATTAAGTATTCTGAGATGTTAATTCTTATATATAGTTCTGAGAGAAATCAAGATGATTCTTGATATACTATTTCAGTGAGTATTTAAAGAAGTTTATCAGTTTAAACTATTATATATCACAGTTCATCTAATGAAGATTCAGAGAAAGTGAGAGAAGTTAAAATATTAATAATAGTTTAAAAAGAGAGTATTCTAATCAGAGAGATATATATAGTGTTATATATTATTCTATCATGATCTACTAATATTTTGAAGTTCAAGAGCTAATACTCTTAATTCACTCAGTAAATATCTGTTATATTAGAAAGTATATTTTATTCTTATTATAAAAAAGCATCTATCATTGAATTCTGACTATCAGAGCAGTAGTGTATTATAAAATAAAAGCAGTTTAATAGTTTGAATCAGCATATCTACTGTTCAGTGAGCTTGTAAGTGATTATAAAATACTTGAAATTCTTATAATCTATAATTATCTCAAACTTGAAAATATTTCAGAGTTCAGAATCTCATTTTTCTAAACAGTATACTATTGTGAGAAGTTCTTTATTATAGATTTTATAATTGCATTCAGTAGAATTTAACTTCTTAGATATAAAAATACACAGTTATAGAATATCTTCATCATTATATTATAATATAGCTTCTTCAGTAATATAATCAGAGAAGTCAGTTTTAATAACTGTCTTATAATTGAAGTTAAATATTATTAGTAGAGAGATACTAATAAATATTTTCTTTATTTATATAAATGCAGCTTCAGTATTTACTGATTATTGAAATACTGAGTTCTTTTTAATAAGTTCAGTAAGCAGTTAAGTGATATTTAAGAAGTTTCATATAAATTGTTAATAGAAGTTGACAAACTTAATGAAGCTTTATACACTCTTCATAATATATGAGACTTCTTATTTAAGAATAGTAGAAATTTTCTCAGAATTCATTTAAATATTCTTGTCAGCTTCTATAATGAAATCTAGATATTTTGTACTCTTGATTTTAAAATCATATTTATCTATATTTATTGACAGATCTATCTCTTATAGTCATTGCAGAATCTTTTATATATATTCTTAATACTCTTCTCTGAACTCATTAATAAAGATGAGAATATTATCAAAATATATAGATATGAATTTATTAAGAAAATCTCAGAGTGCTTAGTTAATATATTTCTGAAATATACTCAGAGCATTAGCTAGTCTGAAAAATATGACTACTCATTTAAAAAGATTATATTATATTTAAAACACTGTAAATCATTCATTATCTTCAGTGATACAGATTTTATAAAAAGCAGTTATAATATTTAACTTTATAAATCACTGAGCTCATTCAATGCATGCTAGAATCTTATTAATGAGAGATAAAAGATAATAATTTTTCTTCATTAGTCTGTTCAGTTCTCAATAATCTATATAGAATTAAAGCTCTTTATCTGATTTCTTTATAAAGAGAATAGAAGCTGCAGTAGAAGAGTTACTAATATATATAAATTCTTTATTCAATAGATTATTAAGTGTCTTATAAAGAAAAAGAAGTTTATCTCAGAATATGTTATAGAGAGATTCTTATAATAATTCAAGATCTTTATTATTCTTCTTCTCTAGTTTAATACTGTGATCTACTTCTGAGTCTTATAAGAGAAGTAGATTTGTAATATTATTTTATTAAAAGATATCTAGATATTCATAATATTACTGAGAGAGCTTTGTATGAGAGTCTGTTAATATAATTCAGAACAACTTCTCTAAAGCTCTCTTAATATTAACTAAACTGATAAAGTAGATTATTATATAATTCTATCATCAGTAACTTTATCAGAAGCTTTTTCAGAGTATTTTATAAGTGTTAGTGAAGATCTGTATAAGATTCATAGTTTTATAAATATCATTTTTATATACTTAATCATTGTTAGAGAATATTAAACTTCTGTTTTAAGTGTTTAATAAAATGTCTTATTCAGATAGTCAGACAAGTTCTAGTATAAAATTATAATTGAAATTATTAACTTTATATATATAAGTGTCTTCATATTGATGTTCTTCAACATTAATATCTAGTTTTATTATATAATAAGTGCAGACATCTCTTAAGTCATTGAATTCTGTAAGAAATTAAAGCTTCAGTAAAAGAATATACTGAAGATTATAATATTTTATAACTGAAAATTTAATTATTGTATAGTAATATAGATCACTGTCTATTATAACATTTATATTATATATACTATTTATTACAGTAGATACAAGAATCATATTCATTATTATTTTTTCTTTAAATTATTATTATTTAATCTTTTTAAGCTTCTACTTATAAGTTTGAGTAGAAGCTAGTCTTTTCTCTATTTTATTAAAATGTCTTTATAGTTATTATCTGAATCTTCTTTTAATACAGTGTAATTGACACAGACTACTGATATTAATCTTTTCTTTAGATAAAAGAGTAGATAGATAGATCAGTAGTTAAAAATAATATATTCTAATTAATTACAGTTAATACACACTTCTTATTAATATTAATCAGTCACTTCTTCAGAAGTGATCTCTGAAACTTGAAAGTCTGTTCAGATAGTAAAGACTCTTGTCTATATATAGATATTAGAGTCTATTCAGTTCATAATATTTATATTATTCTTTGATACAGATATATAAGTGATCAGAGTGTAATATCTTCTATTATTATTCTATATACTCTTGAGCTTGATAAGACAGTCATTCAATATTCAGAGTTATATATAGAAAGCTTTATAAATCAGAGCTTCATCAACACTTATAAGAATTTATAGTAATTCAAAAGTCAGTACTTTCTTCAATATATTGATTTTCATTCTATTCTCTCAAGATTGACTGTCTGCTTCTAAGATCTTGATATTAAAATCAGAGATAAATATTATAAGAGAAATATTTCTCTGTCAGACACTCTATAATTAATTTAATACTTTTTACTATATAGCAGTGTCTCTGAATAGAATATCAAGATACTTAATAATATTATCAGATATATATAAAATTGATTCACATGTTTTCATTTATAAATGAAACTTTTATTTTATACAGTCTCTCAGTTGATCATTGATATATTAACTCTGATTAATTAATGAATTAATGATATCTTCATCTATACTTAGTTTCATAAGTATATTCAATCTTTATAACAGATAGAGAGCAAGATCAAAAGTATTAAAATATATAGAGATATCTAGATATTCTTTCAGCAACTGCACTGTATTTAGAGAATTTATTTCTAATTTAATTAACATCAGAATTATCTGTGCAGAGGTTTCTTATTAAATTAATTATTAAATTTTCTTATATTAATATTATTGATTTGTATATATATCAGCTATCTACTACTATTGTAATTTTAACATTGTTCAGAGTCACTGCAGTATTATATCTATGCTTATATTTAAGAGTTCTCTCATGTTGTCAGTTAACATTGTTCTATTATTTATTGAATATACAGTATCTGTTTCTACATTTAAAAATTCTTTGAAATTGAAAGAAGTATATTTATATGAATATTTCATATATCTAGAGTATCAGAACTCTTGAGTCTTTCACTGATATTCTCTTCATGAAATTTTATTACAGAGTCAGAGTGACTGATAAACAAGCTTCTATCTAGTAGAAACTTAATATTCATTTAACTAGTTATTTTCTTCTTATTCTCACACATTATTACATGTTTAAATATCTCTTTTTAATGATTAATCATTTCTAATAAGAAGATGATGAATATTTTCTAAGTGTAATAAGTCTACACTGAAAAGATCAGTATTAGATATAGAGCTTATATAATAAAATAGAAAATGTTAGAGAAGAAAAAGAAAAGATGCAAGAATCTCAGCAGAAGTAGATATTTATATATATATAAGATGAAGCTCTGAGTGAGTCTCAGAGCAGAAGAATAGAGACTTCAATGAAAGTTTTAGTCAAGAATTAAAGCTCTCAGAAGTGAAAATTCATGAAGTGTACACTTTCAGTGAGATATAGCAAAATGATCTATTAATCAGATGTAGCTCACTACAAAATTTATTATATTAAAAATTATAAAAGTTCATTTATTACTCTGCTATTTTTTTTATCTTATAATTAATTATTTTATTTTCTAAAACTTTTATATAAACTGATATTTAATGTATCTTCATAGTACTCTGAATTTTATTATATATTATAACTATAAAATATAGAATCTATTATTTTAATTACTGTTTTAATACTACTGAGACTCTGATTACTGTTTAATTATTTATAAAAATAATATTATAATATAATAATTTCTCTATCTTCTTTATCTTAATAATTCTCAGTGTTATAAAAATACTATACAGTTTCTTTAAATATATTATAAATTATTTATCTAAGTTTAAATAGTATATTTTCTATTTATCTGTGAAGAGAGAGACTGCTGACACTTCTATTCTATTTATAATTTTATTTTTATTAGTATAGATAAAATATGCTCTGCTCAGTACTATTTTATTATACTCTTCTATTATCTATTCAACTGTTGCTGCTATATAAATTTATATTGATAATTATTATAAAAATATTATATATAAAGTGAGTATCTCTCTGTTCACTGAGTTTGATATATATATTTTTCTATATCTATTAACTAAATGATATAGCAGAGTTTCAGAGATTTCTAATTTTTAATTTATAAAAATCTCTGATTCTCAGATTACTAAGTTATTAATCAGTTTCAGTATTATAATATTACTGAGAAATTTAAAAGTTAGATTTATTAAAAAAATGTTATATTTAATATTCAGTATATTTTCTATCACTGTTCTAAATACTTCTGAGATTATTTTATTTATTTATTATTAAATCTTCTTTAATATGAAGACTATTCTAGATATTACTATAATTATCTAACTGTGATCTGAGAACTAAACTGAGAATATATATATAAATTAAAACAGTATAATTATAATATAAAGTATATATAGATTCTTTATATTAATTTTTTATAATGATATTTATATTCTTTTTAGAGCTATCAGTTATGTTAAAACTTTTCTCTTCTATAAGTTAATATAAGCTTTTCAGTTAAGTTGAAAGTTTATAATTATATTAAAATATTTATACTATTCTGTTAAATCTATATTAACTTCTTTATAAATAGCTGAGATCTTGAAGTTATCAGTTTCTATTCTCTGTTTTCTTTTTCTATTCTCAGTGTATAAGTTAATGAAGTGAATAAGTTTATACTTTTTAAATATAAATACTGAGACTGCTTTTATAACTTATTATATAATCTATTTATTATAAATCTACTAAAGTCTGCTATAGTTAAATTTATATAAATTATCTATAATCAGCAGAGCTGTGTTATTTATATAATCTATAATTTCTATATTCTTTATAATACAGATCTTCAGTAGAGTTGTATTATAGAATAGATATAAAATTAAAGAGATAAATAACTTCTATAATATATCTGTATTAATTATAAACTCTAAGAAATAATATTCTGAGAGTTTGAGTTCAGTACAGTATTCTGTGAAAAAACTGATTATTTATTAATAAAGCTTTAATTCTATTTTTCTTTTCTTCAGTTTATAAATCAGCTGTTTATATAAAATATTATTATATACTTCTATAATATTTAGAAAAAGCTCACTGATCACTTTATTTTAATTTTATATTTTATATATTCTTTTCTATAGCAGATGTAGAGTAATCTCTATAAATATTATCTTTAATTCTTCTCTGTGACTTTCTAATAAGAAAGTATAGTAAACTACTAGATAACTGAAATATACTATTATAACAGTTTTTAATACTTTATTTAAAGTGTTAAACAGAGCTATTAATCTGTAGAACTTAAAAATACTATAATTATTTTTTTCAGATTTTCTCAGTGTTACTATAATTATACAGTGAAATTCTCTTAAATAATATTTTAAATTCACACAGATATTGAAAATTATTAATAAATATAAGTTTAATTAAAAGAGTGCTATTTAAAGTATATGATTGAAAATTCTATTTAACTCTAATATTTTATAAGTATTAATATTTTTAATAGTGTATTTAATCTCTGTTTTAAAAATTGAGAGAATTATAATGAATTCTGAGTATTAATACTCTAGTGTATTCTCTAGATTTATCTTCTTTAATTATAAAAAGAATATGTCTATTATAAACTGAGTCTTTTTCTATAAAATAAACACTCTGATTTCTCTATAATAAAGTTCTAAGATCAGTGTTATAAATTAACTTTTATTTCTTATTTATTTAATCAATTAATATACTGTACAGAGATTATCTACTATTTTTTAAACTTTATATTTATAAAAGTTTCTGAGATTTCATTTTATTATTTTCTTTTTAATATTAAATACTTTTCAGTACTTCTCTCTTACTTCTTCAGTGTTTATAATAATTAATACTCTTTTAACTTTTCTATATTCTTTTATTAGAAGTTTATAATTACTGTTGAATCTGAGTTTTATATATAAGCTCAGAGTTAACTGTAAAACTACTACTACTATAGTTTATTAAAATATAACTATAAGTTCTATAACTCTTGTATCTATAATTTTAATATAAAAAATATAAATATTCTTTAATAGCTATCACTGTAGTTTCTCTCTAAGCTTATTATTATTTATCTATTTTTATTATCTTCTCAGAGTTATTTCTGTGTGATAAAGTACTATATTTAAAACTGTTTTAATAAATATATAATCTTCTCTATGATCTCTGTGCAGCACTATATAATAGTATAGTACTTTTACTACAATATTTAAGATAATAAAGAAGAGATTCAGAGTGATTCTTACTTCATTTATTAGAAATATATAGATACAGATTTTATATAAAAATATTTATTTTAATTTAAATTTATTTATAAAATTGAATAATAGTTTTATTCTGATTTATAAATCTGAGTTCATCTACTACTTATCTCATTATAAATAATATATATTGAGATCTTCTATTATAAAATGTTTTAATATCAGTTAAAAAATTCTCAATTCTCTAATTTTTTAAGTGATATGTTTCACTACTGACTATTCAATCTTGACTAATTTATTATAAATATTATAAATAAATATCTTGAAAATATTCTCTCTATCTTTCAAAGTCAGTTTAATATAGAGAATAATTATATCTCTGTAATTCAGTGCTAGAGAATAGACTACTATCTATATTATTATTCTAAATATATATATAGCTGTGTAGACTCTTTCACTCTATATTTTGAAAAAATAGATAAAATTGAATTTATTTTTAATAAAATAATATATAATATCTTTATAGATGTTCTCTCAGAGCTTTTATATAATTAGTATATTATAATAACTTCTGATCTCATTATTATAAAGTAGTATTACTATTACTTTATTTTTAAAGTATATTATATTTAGAGAGAGTATTTTCAGACTCTTTATATTATTTAAATTCTCTGAAATATTAATTAACTCACTCTGAAATAAAACTTTCTATAAAATTACTCACTGAGTCTTTATCTGTGAATGATTCTGAACTTACTAATAATAATTAAGAAACTTTCAGTTTCTCTAACTCTATTTCAATGATATCTATAAATAACTCTCTATTTATTAATATATTCTCAGTCTCTGTATCAGTGTCTGTAAACTGACTAATATAAATATCAGTATCTGATAAAATGCACTTTTTAAAAATATCTTTATTAGAAATTATTTTATTAAAACTTAGAGATTTAAGCATCTTTCACTGAGCTACTTTCTTTATTTATTTATTTAATTTATTATTTTAATTTATATCTGAGTTAAACTGTTTTTATTTATTTAATATTTCTCTTTCTACATAAATCTTCTTAATACACTTAATTAATAATTTACTTAATATTTTTCAGAGTCTAGAGTATATTTTTATTTTTTTAAACAGTTTTTAATCTGATAAGTTAAAATCTAAAATAATTATTACTATTTACTGAATAATCTTCTATTTTCTTTTAATATCTATAATCTATATAATCTGAGCAACTTTCACTGATTATATTTAAATATTAAATATATTTAACTTTTTCTTAATAAAAGTTATTATATTAGCTATTCATTACATATAAACTTATTCAGAGAATGTTTATAATAATATAGATATTACTATTTTATAATACTTATTAATTTAATAATACTGAAAGTTAGAAGTTATAAAATTAATTTCAGATAAAAGTGTTTCAGTTTCTATAAGTATAGATATTATTAATACAGTGTTAAAACTTATAAAATATATTGAGAAGAATATTATAATTACTCTGAGAATTTTAATAATAATTCTCTTTAACTGTAAGTTTATAAATAATAATATAGATATTAATAATATATCTATTATTAAAGAGAGTGATTCTTCTATAAATCTGACTAAAAATAATTTAAATCTATCTATTATATAGTGAAGAAAATACTATTTTTCTTTAAAAACTATTAGATATATTTTTAAATATACTAAATATCTTTCTCTATAGCTTAAGTAGTATAACTTTTTAACACTGTATTTCTTTTTATAATATTCTTCACTATAATAGAAGTATTTAATCTTACTAATATAGAATTAAAAGATATATTTAAATATTTAACAGTTGAAATAATATATAAGCTTATATATTCTATTATATAGTTTATTTTAATATAGAGTGTCATTTTATATCAGTTCTCTATTAATAATTATATTAACTACTATTAAGTCTGTGAAATGAAGTATATAAAATACTTTTCTCTTAATTTTATTAATTTTTATAAATCACTCTACTATTTAAATAAAATCTTCTGAAAAGTTACTGAGTCTGATAGTATTAAAAATATAGAACAGTTTTTTTAATTATTTTATATTATTTATCAGAAGTGTTATAGAAATGTTTATTAAAATAATTTTAAAAATATTATAGTAGACTGAAATTTTATTTCTATAAAGATGAATTTATATTGACTCTTCTGAGATTAGATTCTTTTTCTCTTATATAAAGTTAAAATAAATAACTATATTATTATTGAAAAGCTGCTATACTATATATATTTAAATTCTTTTCACTATTTTATTAAGATTATTTTATAGTTTTCTATTAAAAGCTGTGAGAAGATCTCTAGACTTTTAATCTCTTAGATATTCTTTTATATTCTTATTCACAATTTTAACTATAATTTTGAAATTATTATATTTAGAGAATTACTCTCTGATAGTAACTGATATTACTGATAGAGACAGAGATCTTTTAAATCTATTTATATTAATTATAAAATCTTGAAAACTATTATATAGTGATATTATCTATATTTTATTATTTTCTATTTAATTATTCAGATATTACAGTACACACAGTATATTTTTTATAAGATTTAAATTATTCTATTTCTCACAGTAATTAACTATCATGATCTTGAGCTTAATAAAGATCTTTTTAAGAATTTTTTAACTATTAAGACTCAAGAATTCAAGAATTTCCTTGATATATTCAAAGATGACATGTATAAGAGATCTGTGTTAAGATATATCTTTTAAATATAAATTACTGATTTTCAGTCAGTTAGATATTGCACAGTGAGCTGTTATCATGAAATATATATCAGTGAAAAGCTCTGAGTGAGATGAGTAACTTGAGCATGATATCAGGTGATGAAAGGTTCTGTGTGAGTGATAAATTTCAAAAATTGAGTTCTGCATTTTGTTGTTGTTTGATGGACCTTCAGAACCACACCTACCATGTTCATAGTACAGTTAGCCCAGCCAATCCGTAGTCATTTATGAGCAACCAGGGAGAATCGAAGACGGTTGGGAAGGGCCAGGCGCTCTCTCTTGCATCTACAGATCCATCTCCACGCCCCCATTCTCTTCTGGTACACATCCATCACCTGGCAGTCATGTTCATCTGTCGCAGCATTATTACGCTGATACTTGAGATGCAGAAACTGTTGTGTTGCGAGTTCCTGGAAATATTCAGATGCGGTTTGGAAACTGTGTTGAGCAAAATTATTGGGAGGATAGTTTGCGACGCGTAATACATAGCTCATTCATGTTGAGAGATAATGGCCTTTTGGCCACTTTCCATGCCCCTGGCTCCCATTTCAATGCTCCGATAGCTGGGATGTCGGCTTGGAGAGTTCTAGCATAACCTGGGCCATCCCACGATATGCTTGCTCCAGTTCAGAGTTAGAGACATTTGGATTCAAGCTTGGTGACTGTATTGCTGGATCTCCAAGGCATTTGGATAGCAAGGTACCCTCAATGATGGTTGTGACAGGGCCACATTCCCATTTGCCAGCACCAATAACCAGTGGGATTGGAACCCTTGTAAATCGAGCGACAAAGCCCATGATCAAGAGCTCATCATTTGTCTTTTCATAGCGAAATCGCTTCGACCTAGAATAGGAAACCGAACAAGCACACGGAATCCGTCTTCAAAGGTGACAGTGCAGCACATGTTGTAAGCGCCAGTGGTAAAATCTGAAGCTTAAGTTGCGCGTGCAATAGGGCGATGTTGCCCTGCAAGTCTGAGAGGTATGTAGGGCAGGAGATTCTCGAAACAGTATTTTCACAAAGCTAGCAAACAGCTTTTGGGAGTGCTCCTCTGCTAGGCGATCCCAGTCCATACTGAACGGTATAGCACTAGAAAATGGGGATGACAGTGTGTTGGGGGATAAATAAAAGGTTGGATGTTCCTCGTGTGGGACGCATGGTTGCAGTGTTGCTGTGAACGTCAGAAACATCCTGCAGCCAGAGGACAAGATGCACGTTCCATGGATATATTTAAGGTTCAGAGCTGGTCTCCACAGCCAGCTATGAACTATCAACATGGGTCATTCCTCTACGCCTGCTTAGGCCGGATCCGATAGCAGTTGCAGGCCACACGACTGCTGTGGCAGCACGGCATGTGTATACGCTGTAGGTCTGCGAAGACTGTGCTAGTGCTGATAGCGACAAGACCAAGAAAGCCCGCGACAACCTAAATTCAATTTACTCATTTTACGCAAACCAACCGCGATTCCCTGGAAACTTGTGGAAAGTGTCCCGTCCTTCATCAGCCAGTCCAGCTAGGACATCCCGATCATGCTGTAGTCCCGTCTCCCGAACAAAATGACTAGGGGGGGTGCGAAAAAGTTAAAAATAAAAAAAAAGGGGAAATGTTTATGGGTTGGTTGTTTTCGAATATTTACTGCTCATGCACGGAGTACTTTTTCAGGAAAACTTGACAATAAAATGAGCTGATTGTGTGTGAAAGAAAAAATATTCAAGTACAAATTTTCAGCAGGGTATTATTCTAAAAGTAAAATTTTGTAACAAAGGAAACGAAGAGAAAAAAGGGAGAGAAACATATGTACGACAAAATATGCATGACGTTCGCTTAGTCCAACCAGCTCCAAATAATTGTTTGATCAATAATATCCATTATTTCTCATAACCCAAGTTTCCACCTGTGGCATCAGCTTCCCCGTATCATCCCAATCATCTAAGCTGGCGGATAAGCCATACCCTGCGGCTTCTGATAACCAGTCTGCCCAGCAGCCTGTCGAGCGAGCACTTCCTTCTCTTGCTGAACGACAACACAGCAAGGACAGAAAAAGGCGGCGAGGCAGTCCTGGACCAGGGACTCTTCATAGTTGTGTTTGGCCTTGATGGCGCCGGGTTCCATTTTCAGGAACTTCTCCAGATGGGTTTGGGTGATGCCGTACTTCTCGCGCATCTCGGTGCGCTTCTTTACAAGAAGGAGCCACGCGACGGCGAAGCAGTTCATGCCGCAGAAGATAAGGCACTATATTTTTTTGGTTCAATCAGTTTAAGTTTCAGTCTCCGTGTTGGGCAATGCATAGTCCCATCGAAAATCGAGAGTTATAAGGCGCTCTTGTGTTTGCTTACATTGTCGTTGATTGGGCTGTAGTTCGCAAGGCTGGGGTCATCCAGACGAGCCTGTGTCTTGCCGAAGAGAATACATGGGCAGCACCATCCCATTAAGCCTAGAGTTCCGGTGAGTTCTTGTCAGCGTTCCATGCTTGCCGTTGCCGTCTCCCGAATCTAACGCCGATGGTGTCACCACATACATGTATCGATGGGATTGAAGCAGTCCCAGAAGGAGCTTCCCCAGTTAAGGCTGCCGGATGTTTCGGGGGCGGCCATTTTGTTGGAGATATATTATTAATATGAAGGTATAAAAAGAATTCGAAAAAGTGTATATGAATGTAGAATCACGGGGTATCTTTATTGAAGCGAAGGTGACAAAAGAGCGGCGGGAAAGTTAGGTAAAACGAATGAATGACGAAAGGTGAGTTGATCAAAATGTGATGAAAATGGAATCGTTCCTCGACTGGAGGGAAAAGGCCTTGCTATATATGCTTTCACATTTTCGCAAGCCATCTTGCGCATTGCGCACGCCACGACGAGCTCACGACCACCCCCTTTCTCTTTTCTCAGCAGCATGAGGCTCAATGTGCGGCTCGTATTGCATTCCTTCGACTCCACAACCGATCTTCAAATCCGACCTGATTGGATTCAAAGATGCAATGTGCGAGTCAAGCATTATGCTGCTCTTACGAGGACTCGGCAGGGACCCCATGGTTGTTCTTCGATCGCCTGAGGCTCTGGCAACACATGGCTTCCATCCGTTTGGGCCGTTGGAGTGAATCGACCGTAATAATTTCAGGATACCCGAAATCTCGTATCTGCTTCTGGGTCGCTGGCCAGTCGCAGCATCCTTTTCGCGATAGTCCTGAGTAGTTCAACTTCAAAAGGATATGTTAGTTATGTCGCTAGTGTCGATTGGGGTTAGCATGGGATGCGGTTCGTGTAGGTGGACCGCATCGAAGCCGTGACTGGCGCAGTCTGCGTACTTGAGGAAAGAAAACGCTAGACGCAGAATGTTCCGGGCAAGCAATTTGCAAGCTCTCGAGTTTCACAGCAGTGATTCGCTTCCGGGAAAAACGGCATTCTTTTCTTTTTCTCCTTTCGCTTTTTCTTTTTTTCCTTTTAACTTTCATTCCTCTCTCTTTCTCGGCTACTCCGTGCAATTCAAACACTTTCAAGAGTATTCCCAACAACTCTCGTCCTAGTGAAGATGGCACCGTGATTGTTGTTTTTGAACAAGCTACGAAAGCTAGGTTTGGAAGTTTTTGTGTCCTAATACCTCTTAAAAAGAGCAGTTAGTCCAGGCTAACAAGAGGCTAAAGGGTTAAGGAAACTTTATTCTCCGGCTAAATATAACAGGGTGTTCACTCCAAGTCTGCCTCGTGGTCTAGATGCCAGGGGTGTGAAGGCACAGGCCACACCATTTGCAAAGATAAAAATAAAAATAATTAATTAATTCTTACAGAAAGTGGAAAATCAGGTGAGCATCCATGGATCCATGTTTCAGAAACACTCTTTGGATGATATCTGGATGGGCGCTTTTTTCTGGTTCGAGATTCGTCGGTGGCTAAGTGGTCACATTCTCCTAATTCTTATATATCGCATATGGCGGCGCGTTAGGACCCTTCCCATTTCGATTCGTAATGTGCATTCCCAGGAATACGGCTAACTAAGCCCTCGGAGGAAAATGCACTTTCGCTTCCAGCAGCTCATAACTGGTGACAGCTGGATCCTGCGGATGCAGTAATAATGCAATAATGCCGACTGTCAACCATTAGGAAGCGATGTGCCCCATATGATGAATGCCAAAGATACGGGCCTTGTCGTTGGGCTTGTCTCTGTAGCAGCCAATGCTCCCCTGCATAAAAATAGTAATAATAATAATAATACGAAGTAGATCCGTCAGAAAGAAAAGGGGTAAAAGAATCTCGGCTTATCAATCAGTACATATGAATTGGGTAACCAGGCATGCAAACCAAAGTCAAAACACAATGATAGGGGAGGCCACCTAAAGAAGGGAGGGTTTTAGAACCATACTTTCTCCAATAGCAGATGCTTCGTGGACGAATTGGAGATATCATCCTATACAAAACCTTCGCCATGGATGAGGTGGGAGACGCGTTCATCCCACCCATTCAATATGGTGACTGGCTTATGACAAGTACATATCATAGCAGGATCGCGATAGTGATAACACAGTGACAGTCGACGCTCGTGCTGGATACCTGGTGAACCATAAGCATCAAAAAGCCATTTTCAGTACCTTTGCTGAGTGGACACTGACAATATTTTCTTAACCTGTGTGCAGAAACCGCGGTGAGGGTTGATGCAAAATGAGCAGCGACCAGTGTTTTCGACAATATGTCAAGGTAACGGGATCCCATGCCACAAGAGAGATATGTATATAGAAAGGTGTCATCCATCTATCTCCCAAAAAGTAGCAACCAAGTGCCTTACAAATTGCATTGGTGGAATGGGAAAAGAAAGGAAAAAGAGAGGAAAAAGAAGAAAATACTCGAGTGACCACCAGGTGTCTTGTTTTCTAGGAGTGAATCATATCATTCGGTCTCTGAAGACACAATAATTGTTCTTGAAGTTATGTTTGATGTCTAGGGGTGATGATATCATCAACCGTATGGTGCGTGCCCCAATTCAGATGCTTAAAATACAGTTAGGTGATGATGAGTTGAATCATCTAGATACCAATGTATTTAGATGTCTGGAAAGTAAAAGTATCTCTATCTTCATCTCTCATGGCAAGATATAATAGTCTTGGGGGGGGTGGAGAATAGCGGACTAGATGAGAGTAACGAGTTCAATCAGAATCGAGGCGATTTGAGAGATAGGTATTTAGATAGTCTCATTGCAAACTACAAAATAAAAACGAAATTTAGAATACTCCGGGGAACTGTATGAAATAATAGAAAATGAGTAGTTAAAACAATAAAAGTCAGACGAAAAGAAACCAATAAAGAATCACAAAAGAAGTAAGAGTAAAAAAGTTAAAACGACGAAGCCAATCAGGAGAACTGGGAAAATGGAAAATGGAAAATAGAAAAGAATAACATAATTTATACTAACTTGTGTGGGGGGGATATCTGCCCGTCTCCATTCCGGGAAATTTATTTGCAAACAATAATAATAATGGATAAAAGCAGGGCTAGAAGGAAAAAACGTGTTAAAGATCTAAAAGATAAATCACTCCTCATACGCCAATAGATAATTAAATTTAAAAACAAAAAACAAAAACAAATATGCCAATACCAGTGAAGAAAGGTGGGAGGGAAGGGGGGAGAGAGGGAGGCAGGTCTGAATAGGTTAACTAATAATGTAGATGGTAATGAACAAATGCTATCTGACAAAGAAAAGAAAAGAAAAGACCCGGGGGATAAGATGCGCAATAGGAAAACTGGCCGGAAGGAGAAGGGGTTTTTCAAAAAATGGAAAATGAAAAATGAACAAAAGAATACAAAAATAAATAAAAACATAGCAAAAAACCTATTCGGGATGACACAGAACGGAAGCAACACAGTAAAAGAAAAGGAAAAGGAAAAGGATATGAGAAAATAAACAAGGGGGTGAGAAGCTGGTTTAAAAATTTTATAAAAAAAGAATGGCCCAAATTATTAGAAAAACCCATTTTCACTCGAGCAGACAACTTATAAAAAAGAAAATCTGCTGGTCTCTCAAATTTAACAAGCTCACATATTTTCTCTCTACTCCACTCCCTACCCCCCGTAATGCTCCCCCCACAGAAACTAACAAATTTCCCGAACACACAAACACGTTGAGAGCGGAGTAGTCACAAAAACTTCAGCCCATCAAACATCTCACATCTCCCTTCCTCTTCCCCCGCCTGTCTAATTTCATAGATCAATCAAATTCCCACTCTGCTGAGGCTGGGCCACATAGCCCGGCTGGCCCATTCCAAAGGGGTTGTTATTGTGCGGCTGCTGCTGCTGCTGTTGCTGCTGCTGCTGCTGCTGGTAGTGATGCTGTGGAACGCCCGTAAACTGCTGACTGAAAAAGGGATTGTTCGCGGTCTGGTTCGGTTGGAGGCGGTCGAGGCCTTGTCCGGCGGAATTTACGAATACGCCAGGCGCGGTGTGCTGGGCGGGGATACGGAGGTCGCCGACGTTGCCGAAGGTGTCTTGGCCGTCGCCGGTAGCGAGGAGGGCGTTGAGGCGGGCGTGTTGGGGGTTTTGGGATTGTTGTTGGTGTGATAGTTGTTGCTGCTGTTGCTGTTGCTGTTGCTGTTGCTGCTGTTGTGTATTGTTGGACGTCTGGAAGTTCGCGATGGGGTTTATCGAGGATTGGTTGTTTGTGAACTGTTGAGCTGTGCGCTGTTCGACGAGGGAACCAAGAGAGGCGGGACCGGTCTTTTGTACCTGCTGTGTTTGGGCTCGCGTGAATGACGAGGCGAATGGATTGTTGGAGCCCGTTGGCATGGGGTTAAGGGCGTCTGCTGGTTGTTGTTGGTTTGATGCCCATGGGTTATGGGTTCCCGCCTGAAGGAAGCTGTTGTCTTGTTGCGGTTGCTGCTGTTGCTGTTGCAGCTGTTGTTGTTGTGGCTGTGGCTGTGGCTGGCCAAAAATATCATTGCCATAAGGGTTATTGTTGAAGGCAGTTTGCTGTGGTTGGAGCGTAGCCTGGGGCTGCAAGAAGTTGTTTTGCTGCCCGAATTGATCGTAACCGGGTTGTTGAGCGGGGAAGCCGCCTGTGTATCCATTTGTATAACCTGTTTGTTGCGGCTGGAATCCCGTAGGTTGCGCATATTGATTGTTTAAGTAGCCCGTTGACATAGGTTGCTGTTGGTCCATTGGGTTTCCAAACCAATCTACCGCTGGCTGCTGCTGGTATCCCTGGTTATATCCAGTCACCTGGGGTTGAGAAGGTTGCACCGCAGCGGGGGTGTTGTCGTCGAACAGCGCAGAGGCATTGCTCTCCTCTAATTCACGTCTTCGAAGCTCCTCTTCTTCCTTACTTAGTTTAATAGCCTTGGCAAGATCATCATCGTCATCTTCGACATTTACGTCCCTTTGGCGTCGTTTCCTCTCCTCCTCAGCTTCGTGCTTGCTTGCCTCGATTGCAAGACGGTATTCAGCGTCCTCTTCATCAGTTGGTTTGTGAGGGCGATCCCGCCTGGGACGACGGCCCGGTTCACTGCCACCAGCAATGCCATGTATTCCATCATCGATTCCGCTAACACGGGATTTCCAGAGTTTCCGATCAGAGCGCTCGTTTCGTAGGCGATCTTCGTCGAGGATCAGGGCAGTTAATTCCTTCGCGGAAACTCGTACTAATATAAACCGTTAGCGAAATAGATTCCCTGGGAGCTCAATTTGAATATGTGTATCCTGTGGCTAACCATTTTGTCCAACATCACGGCCATCCTCATCAATATACTGGAATTCGCGCAACGTCTTGATAATATAAATATTCTTTCTAGCCCATGTAACCACCATCTCCGAACCTTCATGAAGACAGTAGTCCAACACTTTTAACGACTTGAGCACGTGTCGCCAGTTCTTGCCCTTATCATTCAGCCGCTTATCTAGCATGTCCATAATCTCGTAGAAATCGCTGGGGCTGTAATAAGAGGGACAACTAGTCAGTAATTACTTAAAGGAGAGAGAGGTGGCGGAGTCAAGGCTAAAAGGGATATATAGATAGATATATAATTACCTATGAAACGTCATCGCCGCAATTTCCCCCATCTCTGTCCCCGTCGGGCCCCAAGGGTCATTACTCGTTGCTATATAGCACATTATAAATCAGTGTCATGAATTTTTAATTCAAAAAAGGTAACGGCAGCGATGAACAGCTATCTCAAAATCAAATTAAAATCAAACATACCATTGCGAACTTTTACCTGCACGGATGAGTATCCCTTGGTAACATTCTTCACACTCCTCACAACCTTCGACATGGTCGCGAAATGAAAATCTTCTCAATCTGGCTAATAAAAAAGGAAAGGACAAAATAAAAAGGAAACCCAAAAAGTTCTCTTAGTTGTATTGTATCCCGATGATGCGATGGGCTCCCCCGTTTTCTATAGTTGTGTGTGTGTGTGTATAGATGTATCGAGGATAATGCATGTACGAAAAAAGAAGATCACAGTCTTGAGAGAGACAGCACGACCTGTTTCTTCAGATAAAGCACTCTATATCTTTTTCTTTTAAGTCGAGAATGAGCCTTGCTTTTTTCCTTGTTCCTCGAGAACACTTTGTGTATGTATATCAGGCGGATGAGGGGCTGATGATGGCAGCGGCGTGGAACAACCTTCTTCTACACAAACCGCTTTGTCAATTCCAACAATAAACAAACAAAACAAGAGGTCGTTGTGATTCAGCGTTCGTTTCGCGATCTCCCGAAGCGGGAAGTTTTGGCAATCCCCTTCCTTGCTCTTTAGCAGAGATATACCATTCGAACCAGACAGGGTTTTTTGGCCTTGAGTGTTGTTGTTGCAACAAAGGGGTAATGTCCGCGCGTAAGCAAATTGGGTTCCAAGATTGTCGTCAGTCGTCGTAGAAGTGGTGATTTGGGTATGAACGAGTATATAGGGTTGGTAGAGGGGGGCGTCGTATCGTATTTGCCCGGTTGATAAAGGGTGGTCGTCCGGAGTGAGTGGGGTGGGGGAATTAGATAGGGAAATGAAACCGGGAAATGGTCTCCTGGGTCCCAGCGCGGATAGTCGATCTCGAAACAAGGAAAGGAAAAGAAGGAAGTGAGGGTTGCGGATATTGGTTAAGGAGGTGGTGTGGTGGTTGGTGGGAAGTTGATGATGGGTAGTTGATATGTGGTTGATGATGATGCGTGGTGGTGGATGATGAATCTCCCCAGGCCCAAAGTGGTAAAGGTGGCTGAGTTCCAAGGATGAGTGGCGCCAGATAAAGGAAATTTGGTGACAGCCGCAGTCGGATCCGGCTTGGCGCCAAGACTCAACTTATGATGTCGATGAGTCAGCAAGATTTTGATATCCCGGGCCGCCTTTCTAGATCCTGAGGACTTTTGTTTGTGTACGGAGTAGAGAAGGGGATGAGCTAAAGTAACTGTATGTAACGATTATATTATTTGAAACAGACATTCCTTGAAATCTAGATTTTCATATTTTACCGTCTTTATTTTCATATCGTTGTGCCATGCCAACCAAAAAAAAACCCAAAAGAAAAAGACAAAGAAAATACTAGTAGCTATGAACGAAAAAAAGACCTACGCTGTAGTACATGTAACCTACAACCCTTCCTCCGCAATATACCTCTCCTCCGCACTCTTAATACACTCAATATTAGCCCCCAACTTATTCAACGTCTCAACATACTCATCATACGGATCCGAATCAAACACAATCCCCCCGCCCGCCTGCAAATACGCAACCCCATCCTTCATCATCATAGTCCGCAGCGCAATGCACGTATCCATCGCCCCATCAAAAATCTCACTCCCATCACTACTGGCACTATTGTATCCAAAATACCCCACCGCGCCAGCATAGATGCCCCGCTTCTCCCCCTCAAGCTCTGCAATTAGCTCCATGGCCCTTACCTTGGGCGCGCCGCTGACAGTGCCCGCGGGGAAGATGGAGCGGAATGCGTCGAAGCGTGTCTTGTCTGGTCGTAGGATGCCGGATACTTGGGAGACCAGATGCTGCACGTGCGAGAATTTCTGGACGACCATGAGCCGGTCAACGTGTGTGGTTGCCGGGTCACAGACGCGGTTGACGTCGTTGCGCGCGAGGTCGACTAACATGACATGTTCAGCTCGGTCCTTTTCGCTGTTGCTTAGCTCTGCAGCAAGCTGTGCGTCTTCCTGTGGCGTTTTCCCCCTCTTCACGGTGCCGGCGATGGGATGCGTGATGATCCGCCGTCCTTCTTCTTTGACGAGTAATTCGGGGCTAGCACCTATGAGCTGGAATTCGTCGCAGTCGATGTAGAATAAATACGGGGATGGGTTCACGGTGCGTAGATGTCGGAATAGGTTAAATGGGTGAAGAGATGTGGGACGTGCCAGCCGTTGTGAAGGGACGGTTTGGAAAATGTCGCCCTTCATAATATGTTCCTTCAACGCCTTCACGTGGCCCTCGTACCCGGCCTGTCCAATATTTGAAGTATACTTCTGGCCCCGCTTAATTGGTGGCTGCGGTGGCAGAGGGATTTTAGGATCTAGTAGTACATCGATGGTCCGCTGGATCACTTCCTGACCTCGTTTATATTCCGCCTCCAGGTCTTTACCGCCGTTCTCCGGGAGATGTAGATATGTGATAACTTTGACGACTTGGAAGAAGTGATCAAAGGCAACGATGGTGTCGACCATCATGAATAACGACTCAGGCACTTTTAGAACATCCTTCATGGGTCTTGCTGTCTTGGGCTCGAAATATCTCACGCAGTCATAGCTGACGTAGCCAATTGCTCCACCGGCCATCGGGGGTAACTCGAGGCCCGGTATTGTGGCGACGCGGAACCGTGACATCTCCTCTTCAAGGGCGGGGAGTGGATCGCATTCGGGGCCATGGCCGGGACCGGTTTTAAGGACCCTTTTTGGGTCTAATAGCGGACAAGAAAGAAAAACGAGGTCAGTTGACACATTTGTTGCAGCAAAAGAAAAAAAGGAAAAAAGAAAAAAGAAAAAAGCGAACAAACATACCTGCCCCCACAAAGCTATATCTCCCAATTGTCTCAATCGTAGTACCACTTTCATAGAGGAAGGATAGTTTCGACCTATGCCAGAGAAGAAATCGCATATGTTAATATAGCTCTCCGGACTGGATATAATAACATACATTAAAATTAAAAAAAGGGAACAAATCGCACTCACTTGGCAGCAATTTTTAGATATGCCACAGTAGGAGTGAGCAGATCCGCCGGCACTGATGCCACCAGAGGGATCAGGTTGGGCGGGTGCGGGGAGCCCTTTGATTGCGCCAGGACATCTTTAACCACTTCTATCGTGGGGTGAATAGCAACCTACAAGAATCAAGTTTGAAGGTTAGCACCCCAGCACACCAAGAGTGTGGAAACGGCTTCAATGGTAGAAGGGTGATTCAATTGACACCCTCCTTTCCCCCAAAAAATGGACATATAGAAAATAACGTACTCGGGGCGCCATGGCTGCTCGCTGGCTGGAGATTGCCCCGGAGGTGGGGGTGGTGCAGGGACCGATGATTCACAGCGGGGTCTTTGATATATATATATATATATTTATTTTAAGTGGAAGAGACGGTATCTTAGATATTTTGGTGAGAAGACAGCGGGCGAAAATAACCTTGGAAGGTGACACGATGCGTATATAAAAGGATATTTGACAGGCGGTGGATGACTCCATCCAAAAAAAAGAGCCCTGAGCTCTTTTGCCTTTTGCCCGTATCTAGAACACCCGACAGGCTTGGCGAACATCGCGGGGGATACCGCGCTTAGTCAGCCACAAACCAACCTTGGAAGGTTCCAAGGTTCCAAGGGCTTCCAACTTTAGCCTGATAAAGGTTAGCCGGGAGTTAGCCGGGAGTTAGGACGAGTTTAGGAGAAGTTAGGAGGAATAGCTTCATCCCCGACCCGCCCGTCGCGTCGCATCAGCCGAGCAGGGGGAAAAGGTGAGAAAAGAAAAAAAAAAAGATCACAGGAAGAATAATACCCTTGATTAAGGGAGCTGTGCACACTTTGAGTTATTATAATACAAGTTGAGATTGTTGGTATGAGATTTGTGGATTTTCTATCTTAAGATACATCTATAACCTCTCCTTTTTATATAACCTCCCCCCAATTACGGAGTACTATTCTGTTGATGACAAGGAAAAAGGAAATTTCTCAATTCCAATTCCAATTCCAATTCCAATTCCAATTCCAACTCCAACTCCAATTTCGAGAAAACAAGCATCGTATACCGGCCATCCAAACCTCTCTTATTTCTCAACCGGCTCATATATTATTGATAATACAGTACACAAAAGAAGAACAAGCTGTCCGCCCTTCCAACGAAAGATAGTACAAAAAAATAAAAAAATAAAAGGATGATAATATATAATAATAGTAATAAAACGATAAGAAGCAAAATTATGCAAGAGGAAGAGGAATTCGAAATGTCGACGACTCCTACTCCTCCGCACCGCCAAATTAATCGCGGTGTGATGATGAGAGGCCCATCGCTAGTAACGACGACGACGACGATGATAGCAACAACAGCTACAGCAGCAGCATCATCAGCATCATCATCGTCAGCCACTGAACCCCCCAACATTAACATTAACAACTCTTTTACCGACTCCGCAATCGACATGGACACTTCTTCTGGAAATATTACCCAAACGCCAGATACAACAGCAACAACAACAACAAATATGATGATGACAATAAACGCAACGACACCCCCACCTGAAGAATCAATAACAACAATAATGATCACAGAACGCCTGTTGCGCCTTGCCTGTTTGGTAGCCGATTCCAATTCCAGTTCCAATTCCAACTCCGATAACAACAATAATAGTGATGACAATAAGAATAATAACCTAACATATCCACACATGTCGTCGTCGCCGTCGCCGTCATTATCACGGCAGAAATTCATCGCTATCAATCGATATCTAGATGATATCGAGGGTCTACTGCTGGATCCCCATGATGACGAGGTTGGGGTTGATGGAGATGGGGAAAATGAAGAAGAAGAAGAAGGAGAAGAAGAGAAGGAAGAAGAGGAAAAAAGTGAAGTAGGGACAACCAAATCGCCCTCCTCTACCTCCTCCTGTACGGAAGGACATGAAAAAGCCCCCAATCACATGATATCGGTATCATCATCCAAGCATCAGCATCAGCATCCGCATCCTCCGCTATCGTCGTCAGTCTCCAGACCAGAACCGGAAATTGAATTCCAAAATGGCAAGGGTCAGAGCCAGACACAGAGACACAGCCAAGTCAATCATCACAACGAGCTGGATGTGTTGATGCAAGATTTAAAAATCGTCACGAGGTGTCTCGAGCAGCGACGCACTGAATGTCTGCATCTGAACGCCGTGTTCACGGTGAAATGCGAAAGGCTCGCACAGCGGATTCTGGAGATGGAGGATGAGATTGATGAGTTGTAAGTTTTCTTTCTTTCTTTTCACGTCCCAAGCCCAAGCCCAACAAAAACCCGATTTTGCCCAGCCCAGCCCCCGATGTGTACTTCTTCCCCCCAAAAAGAAATTAAAGAAAGAAAAAAACAAGAAAGATAGAAGATAAGAAGTTGGATTATATCCAAAAGAATATTGGTGGGTATCGATGCGGTATAATATCAAAAGTTGATGGATGGTGCATTGCAAAAAAAAAAAAAAAAAAGAACACTGAAAGAAAAATTAATTAATATAAACAAAACAGTCGTGCAGAAAAGATTGAAAACACAATCGAATTAGAAAGTTTAAAGGGCACCGTGCGGGGGCTGGAGGGCTGGATACGGCGTTGGAACAAGAAACGGCAGGAAGAAGCGGACGTGTACGTCGACGTCGATTCGGAATATACATGGTCCTCGGAGTATTCTGATAACGGAAGAGGAGAGTGGGGTGATAACCGCAATCATCAAGGGAGGTTGGTGGTGGAGGAGGAGGAGGAGGAGGTTAGCGATAACAACGGGAAAGACGATATCGACACGCTGATGGATGGGATTAGTGCGTGGTTGCGCGGTTGGAGTGAGGTGGAGGAAGGATTCAGGATCAGGGCTCGGCTGAGGAAGCGGAGGGTAGCTATGAGATTTAAAAAAATATCGTCGGAGGGGTTGATTGATTGATTGATTGATTGATTCCTCGAGCGTCTAAAATGCAGATAGGTAGTTTCCTCCTTTCTTGTCCCAAGATTTTTTTAATTTTTGCGCCAACACGCCCAGGATGCTTTGTGGGTTGGTTGCCTGTTGTAGGAGGACCGACAAGCTGGTTTTGTTTTCGAAGGATAAGTGGTTTGTGATTCAGGGTATGTATGGTATGGTATGGGTTCGATAGGATTGACCACCTCCATCTGAAATTTTTTATCAGTCGAGCTAATAATAATCGCCTTTTATTGCAGACTTCGTTCGAACAACTCTGCTTTGCATTCGTCCTATGAGGGAAAATAAGGATTTGCAGAGTCGGGATCTTCTGAAGAAGACGCGTTTTCCACACACACACATATATATATATATATTCCGACGTGCTTCTCAGACGCACTATCAATTTCATAAATGGCCTCTCCATTAATACGCGAGGCATAAAGATGTGGGCGTATTCAATCGATAGAATGATAGGGGATAGTTGCGAGCGAAAAAAGCGATGCATCTTTTTTCAGTTTTTGAAAAACAAGGTTTGGCAAAGCAAAGGTTGTCAGGGTCATCGTTGGAGATTGACGATAGCCATCTGGGAGGGACAGTAGTTAGTAAAAACACAACGGGATGAGAAGTCGGAGTATATTAAAAAAAAAATATAATAAAACCCTACCTGTTTCCCAAACCCCAAAGCAAGTTTCTTCCCATCACAATCCCACGAGAGCGAACGGTAAAACGCAGAATCCTCCAAATCCTCCAAATCCTCCATCGTATTCCCCTCTCCATCCTGATTCCGATCCCGATCCCGATCCCGATCCACATCGTTTTTGATCACCACATTATTCCTCGGCGCAGTCCATTTCGCCAGCGCCACCCCTCCCCGCTCCACGCTCCAAATCAAAAGCTTATCATGCGTCGCTGCAGCGATAGCGTAGCCGTCCGGCGAAAATCTCGAGCACAGAGCCGGCGACGACGGGCCTAGGTACAAGCGGTGCATACAGTGGATCTTCCTAGATCCCACATCGATATTCCAAAGCTTAACCGTATCGTCCATGGACGAGGTGGCGAATAGCAGGGATGTGCTCTTTTGAAGAATGCCGGATTGAGGCTGTGGCCGAAACTCAAGGGCGGTTATATCGCCATGGTGCGCGCCGTTGACGCTGAGATCATGGGTGGGAACCCAGATATTTGTCGTCGAGCTGGAGGCGGTGACGGCCACTGATGACCCGGCTATCGTGGCGCTGCCGATAAATGTCCAGGGTTCCTGTAGATCGGTCGATGTGAAAGTTTTGGCAAGGTGGATGATATCAGTATCTGCGCGGTACTCGTACACCGATCCATCGCCACAGGCATAGACCACCTCGTCACCGCACCACGACACATCATGGACTAGCCCATCTATTACCTGTGGTGCTGGGAACTCATCGGGTCGAACCGCTTGGTCCCATAATGTTAATTCGGAGTGTTGTCCGTCGGATAGAACCACAATCATCCGCAGCCCTCGAGGAGCCCAGTATAAGCCAGATACCATCCTTGGTAGATCTGGAAGCAGGTCTATAGCAGTCCCATCCTGGCCATACATGGTAATGTTTCCATTCATTGGATCCTGGTAGGTAGCCACTGCGAGCATCTTGCCAGCAGAATCCCAACTCGAGGCGGTAACGCATGTTCCATCCCCTTTAGCTTCTACCAAGGACTCGTGAGTTGGTGCAGTTGAAGAGCGTGGTCCTGACAGTTTCCACAGGCCACAGAATGTGTCGCCAGCCGCAGTCACCGTTGTTGGATCATCTGGCCGCCACAGGGTCTGTGTTATCTGGCTATCACCATCGATATCAAGGAGGATAGTGTCCGGACCCAAATCGGCGGCCTTGGAAGGAGATATTTGAACGCCAGTACTCTGACCCACTGTTAATGTGTAGATCGGCGGGGATGGTTCCCGCTCATGTTGTCCTCGCATACCAACATCCCCATCCGCATCTACAATAGGTTCGACAGACGGCGACCCCCTGGCCATGGGGATTTGTTCCTGAGTAATCTCTTGCTGGTCGATTTCCATGGGGGTTTCATCGGGATTCAAGGTCACATCGCCGTCCTTGACACTCGTAGACTTCCGGGGCTTCCCGGGTATGGGTGACGTAGCAACTTCATTCGCGTGCCCATTGACGATTCCGTCCATAGTTGGTTTGTTCGCCGCGGACTTGGGGGATGATGGGGGCACAGTTCCATCTTTGAATTCAATTTGGTCTATCCTTTGCACCGGAGAGCGCGATTCACTAGCAACAGGACCAAAGAATGATATCGGAGCCAAGGAGACTGGATTCCCGGCCTATTATAACAACGAAAAGGAAAGGTTAGAATGGCTTTGCCGGGGTGGAATATGAAATAGCAACAACGCGGAAAAAGAAAGTGGCATGCCTGATCTAATGTTTGTTCAAGCTCATAATACTGAAGCCCTTTCTGAATTAGAGTTATCAGGGCGTATGGCTTAATATATGATGCGAATGGAAAATCTTGGGGATTGTGGTTCCAGGTGCGCTGTAGCATCAGCGCAGCATCTCCATGGCCTATAGGGATAGAAAACGGATATTCGAGCGGTTAGCGACCAACCCCAGCAAAAGTAGAAAGAAAAACAAATTGGGTTTTATCGCTGTATAACGAACCTGATTCCTGTAAATATCTTTTTTATTTAATTTGTCAATTAGCTTCCATTAATTATATTACAGTTGGTCGCATAAGAAAAGGTTACTTTTTTCTTTTTTTAACAAGCGGATATGTGCAGAACTCACCTCCAGACCAAGTAGTTGACATGATGCGACGTGAGGACGGCATAAGCCATGGTGACATGTGTAATCGCTGCGACCAACAGCAGTGGAATACAAATTAATACCAAGTAATGTCAGCCAAACATACCACGCCTACTTCAGCGTAATAGTTGAGGAAGGATTCGATTGAAAAATGGAGCCGCAAAAACCGAAAAGCAAGTCGAGTTTTGAAAGGTACTAGACTAGGCCTGGGAGGGTGGGTGATGAGCCGGTAATTGATGAGATGATGACAAGAAACCTGCAACGAGAGAACCCAAAGATTTAAATAAACTAAGGCTTGACGCGCTGAGGACGAGCGGTGGGTTGTTGGTGGGAACCGCCGGTGGTGTAATAAATAAGAAGAGGCGCCAGGTGGTCGTCGATCCAAAGGAGAATAGAATAGAATATAGAATAAAATAAAAACAAAAACGACAAGGACAGGGACAAGGACGAACGATTGGAGGAAAGAAAACCGTAGAATAATGATAAGTCAAGGGGGATGGTTAGTCTTGAAATCGGAAGGGCAAGGACAAGGAAAAGATACAAGCCGCCACAATTTCGAGGTTTTTTCGAGGGTTTGGGGAAGGGGGGGAAGAAAGATTTGAAGATTTGAAGATTGGCACGAAAGATGGGCCGTTTTCTGGGCGTTTAAGTTAAGTTTCAAACCCACCAGGATTCCGATGCAAGGTTGGAAAAGGCGATCGCGCGCAGACTCGACAGGTTTGCAAGGGCTGGGTGGTTATTTAAGGAGGCTAGGAAAGGTAAGGTAAGGTATTTAAGGTGGAGAGAGGATGTTAATGTGGAGGAGGGCTCCAGCCTCCAGATAAGCGGGAGATGGATTGTCGAAACGCCTCAACAAAAAAGAGAGAGAGATATATATATATATATCTTGTCGCCGTCCGTCGTTGGATCCGGGGAGAGTTGTCCCAGTCCCAGTGGAAGAGGAGCGGCGGATGTGATCTGTTGGTTGCAGAAAACCAGTCTTAGACGATGGGGCTGGCCGAAGTTCGGGGGGGGGGGGAATAACACCTTATTAGATGGTGTGGTTGCGTGTGGTCCAGAGGATGTTCTTTTTCCCTTTCTATAACAAGGTTGGTTTAAATATCCCAAGCCCGGCAGTTTCCCTTAGTCTGGTGTAAATAGCTGTGCAGTTGTGTAGTTGTTGTAGTTTCGATGTTGCGATGTTGCGATGTTTTGGCGGCGGATGGCGGCTGGACGAATATATTTTGGTGGTTTGTATTTAATTATTGGGGCGGTATTGAGGGAAAGTTACCTAAGGTAGGCCTGGCCACGGATTAGCCTTGGCTGCGGTTACCGTATGTTACCGGGCTTGGCGGCGTTGGAGTGCATAATGGGTGTGCATCAGCCTTAAAAATGGTTGTACGCGCTTGTTTTGTTTACCATCCTCCTTGGAAACATATCCATACCTACATAGGTATTGACACGGAGATTTAGGTTTTCCTCCTCTATCCTCACCCTGTCCTCACCCTCCTCACACTCACCACGGCTCACCCTCCTCACGGTCTCCCCACCGGTCGCCCGCTAAAAGGAAACCTGCTGTAAAACCTCTTCAGTTCGGTCAAATTTACGCGATGGAGCAATTTCTTTGCGGTTGGCCGGTAGGGATGCCACCACTCACTTAAATGAAGGGCATTGTCTGCATTCCCTTCTCTCTTCTTTCTTCTACATTTTCTACATTTTTTTGCTTGGTTTGTGTTGCTTTGCTGTCAAAATCTACACCTTATGTTAGTCTGCTTGTCACCAAGTGCCAGGTGGAAACCCCATAATCAAGAGGAAGCTTATTTTTCAGTTTTATCTTTTTAACTCTGTGGCTCTGCATGATGGGGAGGAAGGTCACTCGTGAAGTAAGGGAGGTGAAGGGCCAGAGAAGTTGGCTTCAATCCTGACAAGTCTGTTCTCAGCAAGGAGTAAGTCATCAAAGAGTTAGATTCTTCCACCGCTTCAGGTTATGAGCATATGTGGGAAGTCTGGGAGGAGTGAGCAGGTCAAGAAAAATTTCATCATCTACACTGCCAAGATTTCTCGAGGAAACAATTCAAAGAAGGATTCAAGACCCAAACCCTGATACATTTGGCAGCAGTGGTTGCGGGGAACATGTTGATGCAGCTCTTGTCTGATGAACTACACAGCAACTAGTTAGTGACCTTCGGTCTGAGCTTGGTGTAGGTGATAAGGCAGTTTACCATCGTGTCTGAGTTGGTCACATTATGTGGCAGCTTCTCTCCCTTCCTGCGAGTCCATTCCGCCGTGAACCTCTTTGAGCCTCACGAGAGGCACTTCTTGACAGAGATACATTCAAGAACCTGCTTCAGCAGTTGTGGTGGAGTGATTGGCCCTATTTAAGATGTGCATGTATGCTTCTGGGTGTGTGGGTGAATATGTGGAGTCAACAGCACAGTCAGGTTCTCATTACTGGAACATTACTGTCTTCTGAAACAAACAACAGCAACATCAAAATGTCTGAACGCGTGTTATCAGGTGGCGAGGCTTCATCACAATCAGCATCACCATCACCAGTTTGAAATGACAAAGTTTTTCCAAAGAAGGCAAAATAAACACAGCAGCGGATGAAAAATGTGGTGATTGTATCAGCTACTGGCATTGTGTTAGTGTGCAGATGATCAAGGAAGATTAGGGGACTGTCTTGTTTATGCATCCGCATCTGTGGCATCCCGCAACGTGCTCAAGGCTTCACCATACTGTCAGCGAGAAGCTCATATGCCTGGTTGATTCAGTCAGGTACCGCAGCTGAAAAGCAGTCAACAATTCATTTCATGAGCATATCAACCACGCCGGCATCATATTGAAAATGGCTGAGTCTTCGGGCCTGGAGCAGAGCGGCTCGTGCGATTTGCCAGCCAGAAGACTGGTTGATCAAAGCAGTGATCTCAGAGGACTGAAATCCGAGATGATGTGCCAGTTCAGCCATCTTGTAGACTACATGCTCATTAGCTTTGACATGATTTGATTTAGCTAACAGCTCATCTTCACTCTTTTGTTCAGGTGGTATTGAGGGCTTTCTGGTTTCAATACCACATGTGGGTTGAGTTTGTTAATATTTTTTACCTGTCAGGTAGGAAATGGGAAATCGCCTTGAGTTAGCAATTATGGACTCGGGTGGACGCCCGGAGACTCGGGAATCGATGGATTACAATCTGGTCTGGTCATTCAATCACCCGCCTAGAGGAGTGACTGCAACTAACTAGTAAAATGTAGTTAACTAGCCTTAACTTTTACTCCATACATACTGTCAGGTTAGTTTACTTGGCAACCTCAGTCACCCATTCAAAGCAGACCCCAGTTTCATCGAGCTTCGGTTGATAATTGTTACGTAATCCAGCTCACCCCCGAGCTCACCTCTTACAATAAGGGTTACAGTTGAACGTGGTGCCAAAAAAGTTCATCATGATGCCAACTTTTGACTCGCTTTTCTGGACACATGTTCAACTTTAGTGCTCCCTCTAAAATATACATTCACTACACACCTCACACATATTACAACACATATTACTAATACAGTCCAATCATCCTCAACACCCAGTTTCTTAGTGTAGAGATAGATTAGAGAGCTGGAAATTAGTATTAGTATTAGAATTAGTATTAGAATGAGCTAGAATGAGCTAAAACCTTTGAAAAATATGAAAAATCAATATTATGAGAGGTGTAGAGATGATGTGTAGGATATGTCTAGTGTATGTAGTTTTAATGGGGTACTGCCATGGGTCAAAACTGAAGTGTGGTTGGAATCATGCTGAGC